>JAAONU010000014.1:42523473-42827874 GCA_012932295.1 Cyclina sinensis | reverse complement strand
AAGTGGCTTGATCGCAGAAAAGTTGGAAGAAGTCCTTCAGTGTGAAGGCTATCACGACTCTTAGTTCACGCAATATAGTTTTCACCTACTATTTTCCGCGACCCAGAAGCACTCTCCCTCGCCTCAATCACTTATTTATTACAATTTTTATGGCAACACGTTCCAGTCACGATACTATCATGAACGCCTACAATCGCACTACGTTTTGGGCCTGCTCTAGCACGATCTCCTTAGACCGCGCCAGGGTGCATTTACGCGTTTACAACGATTGCGCCAAGCTCGCTGAACGACGCGAGGGGTGGTGGTGACGTAGCGTAGATATGAGACCAGCGCAGACTGTGCTGTATTAGATTTTTGCCAGAGCGCGAGAGACGCACGTCTTTGATACGCTTCACTGCTGCCACAAACCCTTAAATGCTTCCAACATGATCATTTTTTCGAGCAAGACCTCACTACGTAGGTTTAGTGCATGCTTAAACCTGTCCATGCAATATCATGCTAACTGGGAACCCAATTATTTAGGAATACGTTCATACCTAGCCTGCATCCTGATTATACATATCACATTTTGGCATTTTTTCAGGTCATAACTCGGTCTTCATCCACTGTGAGGGAGCTATATCGAACAATTTGTTTTAGGCATCCTTTAAACTTAATGTATTTATTACCAAAGATTTGGATATGAGTTTCTTTTCTACAATGCCAACCCTCACGTTCTTAGGCTGTTAGAGTAATGTTTCAGTTACAAGTCAAAATACACCGATCATATTTTTTCTCTATATTTCTCTTACAAATGTTAAATTGATATGGATCGGAACATATTGCAACTGAGTAAAAACAGCCAGACTCGTATTCATTAGAAACTATTTGACTCAGGTGTACGGACGAAATCTTATCATCCTATAATTGCTTTTTAATTTTTCCTTTTTTTAGAATATTTATTCAGTTATTCAATATATCATATTTCACACATTTTGCCAAAACACCTGTCCGATAAAAACGGGCCTATATCAAGTTCAACCATACGTGTCTATTCAAAATAAACAACATTGACGACAGTGTTAGAGGTCTGACTCCACTAAATCAGACATGGCAGTGGACCAGTCAGTTTTCTTAAAGGTAGCTGCCAAATCTTTTCAGTCGCAGCGTAATCGCTAATGACCCTTATAATCAATAATCAATGAAGATCAAGATAGGTCTGAACGGAAAAATAATAACTGTTCTTTGTCAATGTTGTAGTTATGATCATATGACTTTTAGCTTAATCAAAGTAGCGACACATGCGTTTTGCTCTGCATTTTCCGTTATGATCCGTTGAGCATATTCTATGGTCACAGCTCTATGCACTGGACCTAGACTCTTCGCATAAGATTTACCTTTATTTATTTGAGTTATTTTATCATCTCTACCGGTTGTCTATATGACCGACGCCACTATCTAAGGCTGTAGGTGATAGTGCAATATATTGGAAACAGCCCATTCCATAGGCACTCCTGGTCCTTTAACATGTTTAGTGAAGTAAACGTCTCATCCAAACGACAGAAAGCAGTATTATTGAGTAGCGGGGGGTCGAACTCGCGACCCTTGTATAGCAAGTCCTTACGTTAACATAGAAACTACTGATCCAACCCTTAAACTCATAAGTCATTCGTCTGTACGTATACAACTGTAGTACAATATTACTCCTATCAGTTTAATTACACTATATATCAGTATTCTATCTTTCTATTATTGAGCCATGCTCTAACGAACCTAAATGAAGTAATTGTGTCTAAAATAGCAACAAAAAATAATTATCAATTATTATTATGTAAATCTGCATACATCATGTCATGCTTGATAACTCCTTGTAAATTTTGCTTTATTAAACATTTCGTTAATTTCATTTAAAGGTATTCGATACAAACAGATTGTATACTTTTGAACTCGTGAGCAAGTTCAGTAGGTTACCAGTAAATGTTTGATGATTTCGTTGTTATGTAGGTTAGTATTCGTGAAAAACTAAAAAAACCCTGTTACTCAAACACACCGCATACACATAATTCGCTTGTTCTTTCGGACCTTTACTTTTTACTCTGCCATTTAGATATTTTCTTTTCTCCTTTTTGAATTTTAAGAAGTTACAAAAGGAATATTCCCATGATAAAAAAAATGCAAATAAATCTGCTCGTGTTCTTATCGTTAATTCGTATTTTCAATCATTATTTTGTAAATTCTATCTTTATTAATCTTAAGAGTAGTAAATAGTCTGTCAATTAAAAAAATATATATATATACTCACCTTATGTTCGTCTAATATTCCGCCCATTAGCCGGACCTATAAAATAAGACAAAATCTTGTGAACAGTTTATAACACATTACAGCAACAATTGCAATGCTTGAAAATTCAAACTTAATCCATATAATGACGATTTCCCTTTCTAGTTATAATGTGACATTATTTCATTCATAACTAAATTAAAAAGCCACGTGCAATATTTTAGATTTTCAAAACTTAAATACATTTCTGTACGTATTGACACAAGAGATGTCAATACAAAACTCATGTAGCATAAAATTATGTATATTCACGAAGGAAATAAACTATGTTGGTGATGCGGAAATGTATAAAAAGAAAATTTTTGTATCTGAATTAAAGTTATCTTAAGTCTTTGTAACCAATAAATACATTTTTTAAGGTGTGAAATAAGAAGATTAAGATTTGAGTCACAAAATAAGGTCAGTATATGATTGCTCTGAATTAAAATTGTTACTTAGAGACACCTTATATATTTAAAAATCTAAAAAAAAAAACGCATTTAAACTAAAAACGTAGTATAAAAACAAATGAAGTGTGTCGAGTATAACGTTTATCAAATCATTTGAAAAAATGTAAAGTCGACCTCTGAAATGAATGAAAATTGTAGATGATGAATATAACAAGGCATATTTGAACATCTCAAGTTTGCTGTCACAAAACATTGTGACACAACTTCTAGCTGATATCAGCATAGAAGCTAAATGTACAGATTTGGACTCTTTACCCATTTATGCCTTATGGATTATGCCATCATTGTCAGTTGGACGAGTCTATTTTTAATTATACGGGTTTTTGTTATAAATTTCAATTTCATTTCTAATTGATATCAAAAAGAGCAATATAAAAAAATACTGTTTCAGTACTATTGTCGAAAAGAAAAAAAGGACATCTATCGTATATTTTATTATACTTATTACAATAATAATAATAATAATAATAATAATAATAGTAATAATAATTTAAAGAAGAAGAAGAAAAAGAAGAAGAATAGAGTAAAGAAAAGGAATAAAATGAGGAAGACTGAAAAAATATTATTTCCTTGATTCATCTTACCAAATCCGAATACTCCTATTTGGGGCAAATGCTACCAGATATCTAACTTCACCTTTATCTGACAGATCGCCTCAAATGAAATGCACTGTAGGTTGTAATTGATGGTGATGCATTTTTCAAGTTTTGATTTAAGATGTTTTAATCTAGAACGATCTACCAAATAATTTGTTCTCGCGAAAAGACACACCAGTTTATCATTACGGGTTTGATACAGTTATTGTCAATATTGACATGACCTTTAGTAAACTTAGAAAAGAAACAAAAAATGATGAAAATTTTAAGTGGTCGGAACTAAATAACCAGGTCATGTCGTTGAAAAAATATTTAATAGCATAAGGGAAGTGGTAATTGTTAAAAACTGGAAGGGGCAGTGGGATGATGAAGCTTTGTGTGGTAACGGCAAAAATGGCAAATTAATTGCAAGCACGTGGTAAAGGAAAATGTTAAATAGATAAAGAAACGAAAAGAAGGGACTAAGGATGGACACTAACTCAGTAGTCGCTAGTTCGAATCTGATCAGCGAAATTTTATTTCTACATTTCTGACCCTTACTCTTTTGACGTGAAATATGAAAAAACCCTCAAGAAAACAGACATAGACCATTTGCATAAATATATTTTCAAGAATCTATATTTATAAGCTATGCAAAGTAATTGCTATAAGTACAAAAAACCAGCTGGCCTTAGAAAGCTGCAGTAGACACCCGACTCCATTTACTGCATGTTTGAGTTCTATACTCCTTTTAACTTCATTATTGTAAAATTTATGACATAGGCTCTTTTTGGCCAGCCTACGAGGCTCAACACATTCGATTTCAAAACAATTTTCACACAAAGCTATGCCATTATTCGTCTCTCTCTCTCTCTCTCTCTCTCTCCTCACGCAAACAACTGCGAATAAAATAACCTCATCTTTGGTAATCGAAAAAAGAGAATGTAAAAAATAAATCTATTACACAATATGTTCATTCATCTGTATCATACAATAAAAATGTTCGTTCACTTATAATGATACTTTCTACAGTATATGAATCGATGACAACTGATAAATCATCAAACGTGTCAACAATATTATTTTTATTACCCTTCATTAAAACTTTACCTACAGCATATATGTTTTATACAAGTTCTTTAACTTTTATCAATAAATTCGAAATTTATCAGTTCATCTGAATAAAAAAAAGAAAATATTCACCTACCTGACACTATTCAAATACCGTGTCCATAAAAACAACAACAACAAAATACAATCTTGTTATTATATCATAACATATAATACGCGCACCGGACGCATTTGATCTGCGTATCCCTCTCAATCAAATTTTTACGAGTTCATTCCACTCGACTAGGCCTACTTCAGAGCGAAACACGACGTGAAACCGTCCACCGTGTTATCACGGACACCTCTTGTCAGTATATTAATCTCTGTCAGAACGTGACAACAACGATTATTTGAAAGTATTTCTAAATATCTGTGTTAGCGACTCAGCTAACAAAAATATCGAAAGTCAACCCTGTTTAAAGAGGCATTGCTCCTATATTTAATGTTTTCGAAAGAAACCAGTTCGTTTGCTTGTTCCAGGGTGACAATATATAAAGCAGATGTATATTTTTCGTAATCATGATGTTCAAAGCTCTTGTTTAACCATCATTTACTTTGGGAGGCACTGTTTACAGACGTTACCGCTTAATAATTATTATAATAATAATAATAATAATAATAATGGCAGTAGAGTTGCCAAAAACTATAAACATAAACCAAGTGTTTTATATCATCTGAGGTGTAAAATCGTTAATTATTTCTACAGTTTAAAAAAAAATGAATTGTTACATCGAAAGATGAAATTATAAGAAAATATATCAATTGCAAAATTTAGTGTTTTAAGGCGATAATAACTTATTCTCCCGCGTATAAATCAAACATTTTCTTCTTTAAAAATGTTAATATTTTTTTATCTCTTTAAAGTTTGAATGCTTTAGATAGAGAAGATTTTTGCGTTACTAAGACCCCCTACTTAAGTTGGATATTTACTCACATTTATGTAAGATTATAACGCAATTTAACATCATAAAGGCGGAACATTGTTTGCTTTCATTTCATAGTGCAAATCATACAAATCATGGGCCGCCTACTGGAATCTTACAAGTCAATGATTTCAATGAATTTTGTAATTCAATCAAACGTTTTTTAAAGCTCCAGATAGTTGTGCACCTTTATAAATGAGAGTGTCACATTTCTTTTAACGATTATAAAAAGTGAATGGAATGGGCGAAACTAAACATTATCAGTAAATGTAATGTAGGTTTTTTTTTCTCGGCTGAGTATAAGCGTTTTGTATGTTTGAATCTGCAAACGCACTTTAACAATATCATTTTGAAGTTTGTTTCAATTTTAATCCAACGCACAATGCCTGACCACTATCCTTCACTGGATATTGACAAGTCCTTTCGCACGAAGATCTTGTGCACATGAGCCGTAATATGTGAAATATTACAGCGATATAACGTCAAATACATAATTGATTAGAAAGTCAGTAAACTATTCGGCAAAAAGGCAGAAAATAAACTCTTTGACCAAAAGATCAGCTGAATAAAGTAATCGACCGAAAAATCAGCAACATAAACCGTTCGACCAGCTATAAAACCGTTTGTTAACAAAAGTCAGCTAATAAACTATAAAAGCAGAAAGTCAGCAAGATAAATATCTGCCAGGAAAGCAACTAGATACATATCTGACAAAAAGTCAGCTAGATAAACATTTGCCAGAAAGTCAGCTACATAAACCATTTGATCAAAGAGTCAGCTAATAAACTATGAAATCAGAAAGTCAGCTAGAAAAATATTTGCAAGAAAGACAGCTACATAAACCATTCAGCTAGAAAGTCAGCAAGATAACCAGGTGGCAAACTGTTAAGTCAGGAAAAAGGGCTAGATAACTATCTACCAGAAAGTTAGCTACATGAACTATTAAACCAGAAAGTAAGCTAGATACCAATTTGGTTAGACAGTCAGCATATTAACTACTTATCCAGAAGTCAGCTAGAAAACCATTCTGCCTGAAAGTCAGTCAAATAACCAGTGGGCGAGTAAGTCAGCTAGACAAAATATTCGGCCAAAAAGTCAAACAGCTTTCTTGTCAATTGGTTTAGGTTTAATTGACTTCCTGTATCGCCAAAAAAGTCAGCTAGATAAATCTCTCGGTGAGGCAGTTCTCTAAACCATGGGCCAGAAGGTCTTATACATAAACATATCGGTTAAAAAGTAAGTTTGCCACATAAACATTTTAGACATAAGTTTAACTTGATATCAAACAGGCTATAATAGGGAGGGGATGGGTGGGGCCTGTCCTATAGGCAACTGACGAGGAATAACTACAATGCAACAACAATATTTTCCCGCGGAAACTGAAAAAAAGGTCAGAACAGGGATACGTCACAACTTTGGTAACTGTTTTCTGCCATATAGTTCCGTCGTGTTGGCGGGATGGCTGGGGGTAAACACGACAAAACGACAAATGTAGAATTTGTCGTATTGGCCCACTCATTTGTCGTTTTTTCGTGTAATTTTTGTCTATTCTATTTATTTAATACTTTCCTGAGCCTTTTATTGAAAAAATATAAGCTGTGAACAATTTCACAAACCCGTTGTGCTCCCTCAATGTTTACTACTGTCTCCACGTGCGTGACTTCATTCAAATAGTACCAAGAAAAAAAAACGATAAAATAAATGATAGTCTGCTAACTTAGTGGTGTCCTTTACCTTCTGTAAGAAAAAAACAACAACAACAAAATTGTCAACATAACTTTTCGTGATTGAAACTGATACAGCTAAATGATATAGAAATGTCAACATCAGCAATAAAAATATATTCCTGCGCGTTTTGGATTTTGATATGTCCGCAAAATTGTTTTTCTGGGTCAGTGAATTTGTAAAACTACATTTAATAGGATTATTTACGTTTTCATGTTTTTTCGGATTACTTAAGTAAAGCTGCGCGTTTTGTGATTCATTTTATTACAGGAATCAGAAGTTTAATCAATGTAAACTAGGTGGAAGAACTCGTAGATAATTTTAGGCATAATTATATAGAAAAAACAGTGGCAATGCAACGCCGTTTTCGGGCACCTTTCGAAAACACTATCATACGTTTGATCTTACACGGAAAACCGTCCCTGTGATAAGTATAATGTCTGTACACAGTAAATGCATCGAAATTCAATGCATTTCTTGTTGTGTAATACTCTTCAAGGCGATTTTTAAATCCTTTTTCATGACATGTTGTTGTTGTAGACTGCTAATTATCTGTTACAGAACGAAACATATGTGTTAATATACGGTCTTTTGTTCTTACCAAATTTTCAGTGCGGGAACTAGATCTGTTGCTTTTCACTCCAAGGTGCGATGACATTAAAACAACTGACAACAGTGATGAAAAGCATAATATCTATAGATCTACTCAATAAACGATACATTGTCCAATTCAAATGAAGAATCATTATCAAAATATTTAGGTATTAGCCGAAAATGTCCAGATTCTTGAGACATTTTAATTTATTTTTACCAGTTTAAACATTTTTGAAGTTGTTAGAACACGGCCTTTTTGTTGTTTGTTTACCTACATGTACAGTGTAAATAAACAAAGGGAAGTTACTGTGTAGATAAGTGAATGTGGTGCACTTTGGGGGAAAAAGTAGTACGGCACAGTGAAAATTATATTTTGTAAATTTCACTAGTGGTTTACCAGAAAACTGTTATATTACAGTAATATACTGGAAAGCATGAATTATTATTATTATTATTATTATTATTATTATTATTATTATTATTATTACTACTACTACTACTATTATTAATTAGTATCATTGAAATATCTGTGCATGTATGAAATAGTTTTAATCGCTGTTTCTGTTGTACTGTATTTCGTTCTGTCATGTTGGCGGGTTGGCGAGACGACTAAGCGACAGAACGACAGATGTAGCATTTGTCGTATTAGCGCTTTCATTTGTAATTCTGTTGTGTTGGCGTGTTGTCAACCTGTCAACAATCCAACACGACAGAACGACATTTTTAGGGCGCCAATATGACATTTCCATACTTTCCATACACATTTGTTGTTTTGGTAACCTTTGACTTTTATTTTGGCACCCCCCAAAATTGTCGTTCTGTCGTGTTGGCCCGTTAACTGGTTTTAACCCCGCTAGAACGACAAAACGAAACGTTAGTGCCCCAAATTGTCGTTCTGTCGTGTTGGCCTGTTAACTGGTTTTAACCCCGCCAGAACGACAAAGTGAAAAGTTGGTGCCCCAAAATTGTCGTTCGATCGTGTTGACCCGTTAACTGGTTTTAACCCCGCCAGAACGACAAAGCGAAAAGTTAGTGCCCCAAAATTGTCGATCTATTGTGTTGGCCCGTTAACTGGTTTTAACCCCGCCAGAACGACAAAGTGAAAAGTTGGTGCCCCAAAATTGTCGTTCTATCTTGTTGGCCCGTTAACTGGTTTTAACCCCGCCAGAACGACAAAGCGAAAAGTTGTTGACCCAAAATTTTCGTTCTATCATGTTGGCCCGTTAACTGGTTTTAACCCCGCCAGAACGACAAAGCGAAAAGTTGGTCCCCCAAAACTGTCGTTCTGTCTTGTTGGCCCGTTAACTGGGTTTAACCCCGCCAGAACGACAAAGCGAAAAGTTGTTGCCCCAAAATTGTCGTTCTATCGTGTTGGCCCGTTAACTGGTTGTAACCCCGCCAGAACATGAAAGCGAAAAGTTGTTGCCCCAAAACTGTCGTTCTATCGTGTTGGTCCGTTAACTGGTTTTAACCCCGCCAGAACGACAAGGCGAAAAGTTGGTACCCCAAAATTGTCGTTCTATCATGTTGGTCCGTAAACTGGTTTTAACCTAGCCAGAACTACAAAGCGAAAAGTTGGTGCCCTAAAATTGTCGTTCTGTCTTGTTAGCCCATTAACTGGTTTTAACCCCGCCAGTACGACAAAGCGAAAAGTTGGTGCCCCAAAATTGTCGTTCTATCGTGTTGGCCCGTTAACTGGTTTTAACTCCGCCAGAACTACAAAGCGAAAAGTTGGTGCCCCAAAATTGTCGTTCTATCGTGTTGGCCCGTTAACTGGTTTTAACCCCGCCAGAACGACAAAGCGAAAAGTTGGTGCGCCAAAATTGTCGTTCTATCGTGTTGGTCCGTTCACTGGTTTTAACCACGCCAAAACGACAAAGCGAAAAGTTGGTCCCCCAAAATTGTCGTTCTATCATGTTGGCCCGTTAACTGGTTTTAACCCCACCAGAACGACAAAGCGAAAAGTTGTTGCCCCAAAACTGTCGTTCTATCGTGTTGGCCCGTTAACTAGTTTCAACTCCGCCAGAACGACAAAGCCAAAAGTTGGTGCCCCAAAATTGTCGTTCTATCATGTTGGCCCGTTAACTGGTTTTAACCCCACCAGAACGACAAAGTGAAAAGTTGGTGCCCCAAAATTGTCATTCTATCATGATGGCCCGTTAACTGGTTTTAACCCTACCAGAACGACAAAGCGAAAAGTTGTTGACCCAAAATTTTCGTTCTATCGTGTTAGCCAGTTTACTAGTTTTAACTCCGCCAGAACGACAAAGCGAAAAGTTGGTGCCCAAAATTTGTCGTTCTGTCGTGCTCTCGCATTTACTGAGATCGAAAATTTATTTCACTCGAGAGCATCAGATTTTTACATTTTCACTCGTGGCTACGAAACCCGTGAAAACATTTAATCTGATGCTAATTCGTGAAATAAATTTTCGATCTCACACAGATGCAAAAAACACAAATAAAATAATAATAATAATAATAATAATAATAATAATAATTATATTTGATTATAATGATAAAACTGGAAAAATGTCCGACCATAGCCCACACAACAAAGTACGTGTCGTTCATAATAACACTTAAAATGCTATTGTTTGCAACCACGGATCGGTCAGTTACCTGAAACGAACTTACATGCAGAGCAGAAGTGAAACACTTTGTAACGATAGAAAGGATGTTTTTGTACAAACACACATATACGTACGATGTAGATATGCGTACATTCACATATGTTCGTATGTAGAAAATACTTAGAAAAATACATTGTACTTATAACTGACTTCAAACTGCTCTTGTAGAATACTTTTTTCTTTGAGTTTCCGATCAGTACCATTTACAATGATTATACAGTCCTACGTGGTGATAATCACTTAATAAAAAAAATTGAAAAAATTTTCAGAAGTTTAAAAAAACTTTATCATGAATAGAAGAATATACTTTTATTAGAATGCCAGCGGTCTAGCAGCATCGCGGTATAAAATGAATATGGCGTAGCACAGCAAAATATTTGTGTTTTACGGTGTATTAAACAACTCAAATAAGTACGCTTTCAGGTGGCTTTACGAAGATGACTTTACACTGATAATCTAAAATGATAAAAAGATAACATAATACTTTCATAAGATTTTTTTAAATTCTTAAATCATCCCAAACGCTTTTAGTTTTCTTTCATTGTTTAAGTTAGAAATAATTATCCTTTTTTGTGTTACTCAATGTACATGCTTAGGGGGCAGGGGACCCAAAAATGAACAACTTTTAACGTCCGAGTGGCGGTGAACACAATTCATATTATTTCGAAACATTCTACACAGGCAACAAACCTGTCAATCTGCACCATCGAAGGATATATAACATACATTTAAGAAAATAACAGTTTGCATTCATTGCTGCTGATTCTAAAATATGATAGTAATTTATATTTCTCCCCACCCACACAAAATCACAGTCGAAAAATGAGTATGACCAGTCTTCATGAAGATGCACAACATTCAAAAATCGCCTTTTTTCTTTAATTCTTTAATGTTAATATTTATCTGCATTGCAATCATTGAAAATTTCAGAAATGCTCAAAAAAGTGTCAGTCATACGTTTAGATTTTTTGAAAAATAAAATCAAAGTCCTTCAGCGGTTTTGCAGCAGCAGTCGATGTTTACATTTTCAGTTTTAATACCTCCTTTTGGAAAGTCACAGATGCATACATAGCTACCAAATGTTTAGTTTAGTGCACAAATCCAGAGATATTGCTCAGTTCCTGCACACAAATGACAAAGAATTACATTGACATAGCATTATCAATATTTTTTTACACATGAAAAACCATTTCTGTTTTATCAAGATATTTCGAATATGTCTCATGCTCTTACTTTAGGTCGCCATGTTAAGAATGCTACAGTTAGGTCGCAAGGCCACCGGGCTACCAACTTCACGCACAATGTTACCACCGAGTCCAATCGTTCAGTAAAGATTCCAGGAGCAGAACGCATGGATATATCAATTTTTACGGAGCAAAACAGGTACTGTGGTAAGAAAATCGCCTCGCATTTATCAGATAAAGATATGGCCCATGATGATCTATAATTGATTTATCCGATGGTCATCTCACAATGCCAAAGTTTCGTTAAATTCTTAGAACATTCTCCACAACTGCACTTGAAAATCCAAAAAAATGGTGAGATCGCTCTTTAAGTGTCAGTATTTTGATACATCCATACGTTCTGCTCCTGGGATATATTCTGAACGATTGGACTCGGTGTTACCGCGATATTTCGTATCACGCAGAAAAGACGTGTTGCGGTTTCTTCGTCTAACTACTGAAATGAATTATTTTAAATGTACTATTAATCTTCAATTTCTAGACAGTTGGATACGGTTCGTTGACCTGTACTGGACAATTGACATAAGTATCTACTTGTGTTAGATTAAATTATTCTCAAATAGAACGTCCATTTGTAGTTTCTCGTTCTGAATCATATTTACTGCATGGATGATCTGCAGCTTGTAGAAGTCGTGGTGTAGGGTTTCATTTGTTTTAAATGTGGTTCTTACTGATTGAACATACCTATTAAACTGTTTCTTTAAAAGCTTTATACATCATCACTCCAATTTGCATGTAGATATGTCATAAATTTACGACAATGAACATCTATTACTGCCCAATAGGGATTTTGAAATATAAAACTGTGGCTAGTCAGTGATGCATATTTATATTCTAATGGTTGTAAAAGTAGTAGACTACTTTTAGTAGACACGATTCTCGTAATAGATGATTTTACACAAAGGCGACATATTTCTTTCTTGAGAAAAAACCTGAACTCCTTCGAATAACATTTGATTCTTTGACTCAAATATTAAAAATCATTTTCATAAAACAAGAAGTTATTCCGAGAAACAGACGTATTTGTCACTACTTCAGGTATAATGTTATCGACAAAAAACATATTCAGCTCCATTTAGCAGTGTCCGAATAATCTTCTAAAGTATATGACAGTATAAAATACTGGGAACGTTCGGGATATGTTCGCCCATCTTTTGCCAGTTACTTGTAAAAGTGGGGACAGGATGGGGAGAGACACATCTGTCCTGTGTGTCCGTCTGTCCGTCTGTCTTTCACAAAATTTGTCCGGACAGCTCCTCCTAAACATACAGGTGGATTTCAACCGAACTCGCACACATGTTCAATGCAAGCCTAAATGCGCATATCGTCGGCATTTTCTGTTTTTAAAAAACTAAGTTTAGTGACTGAAATGCTTTTATCTTAGTCTGCGATGGTCGGACAGACTAGCGCTAAAATGTCTTAAACTTAGTGTGCATTGGTCGGACAGTCTAGTGCTAAAATGCATTAATCTTAGTGTGCGTTGGTCGGTCAGACTAGTGCTAAAATGCCTTAATCTTAGTGTGCGTTGGTCGGACAGACTAGTGCTAAATGCCTTAATCTTAGTATGCGTTGGTCGGACAAACTAGTGCTAAAATGCCTTAATCCTAGTGTGCATTGGTCGGACAGACTAGTGCTAAAATGCCTTAATCTCAGTGTGTGGTGGTTGGACAGACTAGTGCTAAAATGCCTTAATCTTAGTGTGTGGTGGTCGAACACACTAGTGCTAAAATGCATTAATCTTAGTGTGCGTTGGTCGGACAGACTAGTGCTAAAATGCCTTAATCTTAGTGTGCGTTGGTTGGACAGACTAGTGCTAAAATGCCTTAATCTTAGTGTGTGGTGGTCAGACAGACTAGTGCTTAAATGTCTTAATCTTAGTGTGCGTTGGTCGGACAGACTAGTGCTAAAATGCCTTAATCTTAGTGTGTGGTGGTCGGACAGACTAGTGCTAAAATGACTTAATCTATATCTGCGATGGTCGAACAGACTAGTGCTAAAATGTCTTAATCGTAGTGTGCGTTGGTTGGAAAAACTATTGCTAAAATGCCTTAATCTTAATGTGCGTTGGTCGAAATAAATTTTGCTTCGATTGCTTTCATATCATTCCCAAATGACAATTTGGTTCAGGAATAAAAACGTTAGCTAAAAAGAAGGATTAAGTTCTTCAGTGTGTGCTTATTTAACCGATGATATGGTCGCAGAACGCCTCAGATAATTTGTCATCCGAGCTTGTTATAGCTCCGCTCATAGTTTGCGCGGTGCACACTCTGCGCACTTCAAAGATTTACCATAAAAGGAGAAGATTTCCAGGACAATCATATAATGCTTGTGCTGAAGTGTACAGGCTACAGACATATCAGCTTCCTTTTCAAGTCATGTAAAAAGAAGCACCTGTGAGAACTTTAAAATGCAGAAATGTAACTGGAATATTGTTCATATATTCATGTCTGTTCTTCTCAAAGGTAATAACACATTTTGTTTCTTTTAAAATACAGTCTCTTCAGAAAATAAAACACTATTGTACTGGTAAATATGTTGTCTTTATTTAATCACAAAAAAACTCCTTGTGATCTATTTTTATTATTATCAAATAGGATATTTAGACTGGAAACACAAAATAATACATAATTCGAAAACGTTATCGGGTACAACAGTCAAACAAAAGATGTTTATTGAGAAAAAGATAGACCAAGATGTCTGGCATTCTTTGAAAAATGTAAATTTTCATCGGAAAAGATAAAAGTTAACTTTATGTACAAATGTAAATTCACATTAACCAAACCAAAAACCATTCACAGTTACGAAACACTACATGCTGTTGACAGTAGATATTTCCGTACTGCATCGCTTATTTCCATTAGCAATTAATACTCATAGGTTAAAATAACCGTAATACTGATATAAGATTTTAATGCAATTTTCCACTTGTCCAGTATTGAACAATTTAACTGTTTTAAAGATCAGCTATGTGACAATAACTCGTATTTCCTTAACTTTAAATCTAAAATTTATATTGTTTTACATTTGAATAGAATAGAACAAATATTTATACACTGCATTTGTTGAAAAAATTCTTTCGCCAAAAAGGTTTGGTTTTTCTGAGCGCGGGAAATGTTTGGTCATATTTTAGAGAATAATTCAGGAAATGCTGCGACACTGCAAATGTTCAGCCACATACATGAGAAGCATTTTTTTGTGGCGTGTGATTCGGGTATTTTGCAATTTTAAAACTTTGGTCCTTTTTTCCTTTCATTTACAAGAGTACTTCTAGTTCGAACTATAAGATAATTTTAGAACTATAACCAAAACTCTATTGTAAAAACGTATATTATATTACTACAGTTCGAATGTTCTTACACAATGATTAAAAAATAGACTTGAAGAAAATCTTTAGTATGCTTATACTTGAATAGTGTTTCAGTTCTAAATATTTATTTTTGTTTTCATAAAACATAGGTACTTCAAACATTTTCATTTTACGTAGTAGTTAACCTGTTTGTCCGTATGTCCGTTTATCTGTTTAGACTGACGAATGACATGCAAATAGAAAAAGGTCGTTTACAATTTATTCGAAAAAAATCCCTTTATTTTAAATGTCTGAAATAAGCAAATGCTCATTGAATTCCGATCAATTCTTCTCAAAAGATCATCGTCTGAAGATAATGATCCTTAGGGAAATTACTTAAATATGAATAATGAATATTTATCGCTCGGTTAGGTATTGTATAAATCGCATTTACACAAAACTAATTATCAAATGAATGTTATTTGTTCATACTATCCATTTTGATACTTAAAACAGGTATCTCTAATTTGTTTAAATAAGTGTCCAGCAAAGTCATTGCATCGTTTTATATCTTTTCTAGTTTTGAACGGTTTTCCTAACCTAAAACTATCAAAAAAGAAGTTTAAAAAGTTTTTTACCCACTATCTCTATTCGTTTCTGTCTCTTTATCAGGGCTTGTACCAGACATCGCTGCAAATGATCAACTGTTTAGACAAGCCAGTTGTACCCAGACTAAAAGTGAGGTGAATTGTGAAGGCATCATGTCCAAGTCAGGTTACAAACTTCATATGCTTTTGAGAGTAGATGTGACACTTTATATCTGAGAGTAGATGTGATACTTTATATCTGAGAGTAGATCTAATACTTTATATATGCCTCTGAGAGTAGATGTAATATTGTGTATATGCTTCTGAGAGTAGATGTGATACTTTATATCTGAGCGTAGATGTAATACATTATATATGCTTCTGAGAGTAGATGTGATACTTTATATATCCTTCTTAGAGGAGATGTAATACTTTATATATGCTTCTGAGAGTAAAAATGAAACTTAATATTGGAGATTAGATGTATTACATTATATATGCTTCTGAGAGTAGATGTAATATTTTATATATGCTTCTGAGAGTAGACATGACACTTTATATATCAATCTGAGGGTTGATGTGATACTTTGTATCTGAGAGTAGATGTAATACTTTATATATGCTTTTGAGAGTAGATATGAAACTTTATATCTGAGAGAAAATGTAATACATAATATATGTAACATTGTTTCTGAGAGTAGATGTAATATTTTTTTTTATATATGGTTCTGAGAGTAGACGTGACACTTTATATATCCATCTAAGGGTAGATGTGATACTTTAAATCTGAGAGTAGATGTTATACTTTAAATATGCTATTGAGAGTAGACGTAATACTTTATATATTCTTCTGAGAGTAGATGTGACACTTAATATCTGAGAGTAGATGTGATGCTTTATTTATGCTTCTGAGAGTAGATGTGATATGTGATTTTATATCTGAGTGTATATGTGATATTTATATCTGAGATAAGATGTAGTACTTTATATATTTTTCTGAGAGTTGATGTGATACTTGATATCTGAGAGTAGATATGATACTTTATATCTTAGATTAGATGTAATACTTTATATATTTTTTTCTGAAAGTTGATGTGATACTTTATATCTGAGAGTAGACGTAATACTTTATATCTAAGAGTAGAAGTGACACTTTATAATGCTTCTTAGAGTAGATGTAATACTTTATATATCCTTCCGAGAGTAGATGCAATACTTTATGTATCCTTCTGAGAGTAGATGCAATACTTTATATATCCTTCTGAGAGTAGAAACAATACTTTATATATCCTTCTGGGAGTAGATGCAATACTTTATATATCCTTCTGAGAGTAGATGCAATACTTTATATCTGAGTGTAGATGTGATACTTTATATCTGAGAGTATATGTGGTACTTTATATCTGATGGTAGATGTAATACTTTATATCTGAGAGTAGATGTTATACTTTATATATGCTTCTGAAAGTAGATGTGATACTTTATATATCCTTCTGAGATTAGATGCAATACTTTATATCTACGAGTAGATATGATACTTTATATCTGAGAGTGTATGTGATACTTTATATTTGAGAAAAGATGTAATACTTTATATCTGAGAGTATATGTAATACTTTATATATCCATCTGAGGGTAGATGTGATAGATTATATCTGAGAGTAGATGTGATAGTTTATATATGCTTCTGAGAGTAGATTTGGTACTTTATATCTTAGAGTAGATGCAATACTTTAATATCCTTCTAAGAGTAGATGTGATACTTTAAAACGGAGAGTAGATGCAATACTTTATATATGCTACTGAGGTTTGATGTGATACTTTCTATCTGAGAGTAGATGAGATGCTTTGTATATCCTTCTGAGAGTTATACTTAATGTCTGAGAGTAGATGCAATAATTTATATATCCTTCTTAGAGTAGATTTGATACTTTATATCTGAGAGTAGATGTAATACTTTATATATCCTTCCGAGAGTAGATGCAATACTTTATGTATCCTTCTGAGAGTAGATGCAATACTTTATTTATCCTTCTGATGTAGAAGCAATACTTTACATATCCTTCTGACAGTAGATGCAATACTTTATATCTGAGTGTAGATGTGATACTTTATATCTGAGAGTATATCTGGTATTTTATATCTGAGAGTAGATGTAATACTTTATATCTGAGAGCAGATGTTATACTTTTATATGCTTCTGAAAGTAGATGTAATACTTTATATCTGAGTGTAGATGTGATACTTTATATCTGAGTGTATATGTGGTACTTTATATCTGAGAGTAGATGCAATACTTTATATATCCTTCTGAGAGTAGATGCAATACTTTATATCTGAGTGTAGATATGATACTTTATATCTGAGAGTATATGTGGTACTTTATATCTGAGAGTAGATGTAATACTTTATATCTGAGAGCAGATGTTATACTTTTTATGCTTCTGAAAGTAGATGTAATACTTTATTTATCCTTCCGAGACTAGATGTGATACTTTATATCTGAGAGTAGATGAATACTTATATATCCTTCTGAGAGTAAATGTGATACTTTATATCTGAAAGTAGATGTGAAACTGTATATATCCTTCTGAGTGTAGATGCGATACTTATATGCTTCTGAGAATAGATGTGAAACTTTATATCTGTGAGTAGATGTGATACATTATATATGCTTCTGAGAGTAGATATGATACTTTATATCTGAGAGTAGATGTGCGTTTTTATATCTGAGAGTAGATGAGATACTTTATATCTTAGAGTAGATGTAATATTTTATATATGCTTCTGAGAGAAGATGTGAAACTTTATATATACTTATGGTTCTATTTTTACTTCATCATTTGAAATAAGTCTAAATGTTTTTGCTACCTGAAACAAAATGTTGACACTTTTTAAATTAGGACGAATCAGTTTCATATAAACATTTTAATGAACATTTTCCGTGCACTGATATTTGGTAGCGGCTGTTTGTTATCAGTACCACGTGTTCTTAAAGCTAACAATACAGAATAATAATAATGGAAAATTTTTAGAAAAAATTCTAGGAACTCCACCTGATTTTTTGTAGAATCTATTTTTATTTCAAACTTTTGTAAGTGTTTCTTTTTTCATCTTTGCTCAGAATCAGCTTTAAGTCAGTGGCCACCAGGTCCTTACTATTTGCCTATGCCTGTAATGGGATGTCCTGAGTCATCTAACCAAGGATGGAAAGAAGGTTATATATCAGTTACATGGACACAACCGCACTCTGTTTATACAACAAACCACAGTGCTGGTAATAATTACACTAATGCCACTAATGGTGTACACATTACTGATCTGGTTGATATTACAAAAGTTGACATTTCTAATATTCCGACGGTTGTATATGGACCTTTCAGACAATATGTGATCCATTTAAACTTTTGTCACAAAGAGCAAAGGAACAAAACATTTGATGTAGGCTTCTGGCCCGAAGGGAATTACAGCATTTACGGAGACCGCTGTCCTGAAGGTATGCTATTTGAAATGAATAAACAGATTTCTAGATTTCTAGCAGATTAACTTTTATTTGCTGAATATTTTATGATTCTTTCATTGTAAATCAGACACCTACTCCAGAATTTATTGATTTATTGAAAAATAGATATAAATCTAGTAAGAGAAAAGTAAGTGCTAAATGTTATTTGCTCACAGAATTGAAACAAATGATATCGAAATATCAACTCACAACTTAGAGTTTTCTGTTATTGTTAAATGAAATACCATTTATTGTTGACTGAAACAAGCTTTATTATACAGTTTTATAATGATACATACATTTACTGAAACATCGCAAACATTGATACACAGTTTTATAATGATACATACATTTACTGAAACATTGCAAACATTGGTACACAGTTTTATAATGATACATACATTTACTGAAACATCGCAAACATTGATACACAGTTTTATAATGATACATACATTTACTGAAACATCGCAAACATTGATACACAGTTTTATAATGATACATACATTTACTGAAACATTGCAAACATTGATACACAGCTTTCGTGAAATCACGTTTGAGCAACGTGATTTCAACACTTGTAAGAAATTTATTATATTTCTGATTCTTTTCTTTTCTTTTGACAAAAGAAATCACTTTAGTAAGAACCACAAAACGTATCATTGTGTTTTCCTTTTATAGGGTTTCTGACTTACACCACTACAATTTACCTTGGTGAGATAAGCCACTGGACCAGTGACGGACATGTGCCAAACTTTGCTTTAGAAGAAGTCAATGGCACAGGTAACTTTAAGCATGCTCGCTCATTATTAAAAAAAAAAAAGTTGTATTAATAATTTCTCTTCATAGATTTTGACCAAATGATTACCAGTCACATCTAGCATTAGAACATTTAAGAACTTCTAGAAATTAGTCATAGAAGATCGGTAATATTATTTGCAAGCTGTCTCTGCAAAGTAATAGCTATAGATATATTGTAATCGTACGGATAGTACGTTAAGACATTCTTTAATTTGTTATCGTGTCTCCGTGCTTTGAATTAACAATGTCATCTTACTATTATAATGTATTCTGCAATAACTTTTCGTGAGTAGTTGCTGTATACAAAATCAACGATTGCTTAATTGAACTGTAATAACTACAACTCTATTTTTTTAGCAACACTGTGGATGACGATGTGTTCAAAAGCTAGAGAATTGTCAAACTCTGATACAAAAAAGGCGACACCCGCTCTCTTTGATAGTCCCTTTATGTTTGTAAAGGCAAGTTTTTGTCCATTTTTTGCAAATATATTTACAGTTATTCAAAATAGTGTAACATAATGGGGTTAATTATTTAAATTTATAATCTTATTTTAATTTTATTTTTGGTTACACTTTTAACTTAAGACAATATTGTTCAAATTAAAGTGTAAGGAAGTCTGAATATAGCTACATACAAGGAAGCGCCTGTTTTAACTTATTTCTACCAAAATTAATTTAACCCCACCATAAAATTAAATAATGAAATGTCAAGAGAAAATTTATAGTTCTGTATGTCAACTTCAAAATTGTGATTTCGTTTCTTTGAGGCCATTTCAAACACTATTTGACACAAATAACTATTTCGAAACAGGAAATACTACAAGACTATGAGTTTTCATGTATAAAATAACATCATTGTTAAAGTTTAAACGAAAACATTTTCAATAGTTTTTGGTTAATTGACAGTTTCATATTATGTTAAATACTTGAAGATATATTGAAATATAAATATATATATTTTTTGCCCTAGAAAGTAAAGCAAGATAGGTAACTACATAAATAACCAAGGTACTCATGCTTATTAACAAAGAATTATATCCATTTTAATAAAAGAATGACCAGGGGCCTTGTCCAAGTTTTAGCAACTTGTCTCTGACGGAAGAAAATATATTCCTGGAGAGTAGAACGCCACTACAAACATTCGAGAACGGTATACGACTTCAGTCGTATTGTTTCTACATACCACAAGAATGGAAGCAGGGTACACTTTTGCTTGATATTTCTGTATTTAGCACAATAAATAACATTTTGTTTTGCCTATGCAGAAGAACTTACTCTTTAAATTAGTTAATTACGATCACCATTGACTTCATTCTAAAAATGAACGATGTTTTTATGTCAACACGATATCTCAATTATTGTTAAACTTGAAAATGAATCACAAAAGCATGGACAATTTACACGTTGTCGTTTTTTTATCTGAGCTAAACAAAACTAATATATTATTCCAGATAAGAGTGACTCGATGTTTGAAGAAATCCAGATGTCAGGTTAGTAAACTCTTCAGCTTTCTGTAATAGTTCAATGTTGTGATTCATAGGCATTATACTAACAGAATCATCTTAATAAGTAATTAATATGTAAATTTTATAAAGATAAAAAAATAATGACTTTCTAAGCACGAGAAATCACAAAATAAGTTAAGAAAGTAATGTAATCATACATTTCAAAGACACTCATGAAGTAAACAAACATCGACACCTGACCTAGTCGACCTATAAGTCACATTATATAAGTACTTTTTTCGAATATATGAATGAATGATTGACAAATACTACTCTTACAGGACACTTGATTTCAACAACAAACATGAAAGAGGGGAACAAAACAATTCTTCGAGACAATTTCAGAAATGAAAGTCCAAATGATGCACAGAGTAAGATATACCTTTGAAACACTTTCGTAAAGGCAAGTGCTATACGCAATGTTTACAGAAAGGCCTCAACATTTCATTCACTCAATAGACAGTCATAAAAATTACACTTGGAATTGAAAAAGGCTATTTAAACGATTGTTATATGTAATGTATTCGATTTTGTCCTGAGCTGTATTGTATTGCAGGCATTTGGGACGTTGTAAGATTTGAGCATCAAAGCATGAGTCATGTCTATTGGAAACTTGTGGACTTGGGTAGGACACTATCGGTCAAGGCAGTAAGGATCCATCTCCCTAATAGTAAGCATTTCCTAACATCTTTTTAACGATCATTCTTCTGATATGCATCATTCTAATATAATGTCATTCAGTTAACATAAAAATTATAGCTTTTCAAAAACAGCAATGAATCCAAAAACAAGGACAGCGAAGACATCATCAACAGCAGCAAGCTTAACCTTCATATGAATATGTAGTATTTCATAGCTTTCGAGATTCAGGTAGGCAAACTGCTAGAATAAACTAATTGAAATGAAAATAAAACCTTATTTATGTAAATTTGATTTTTTGCAGATTTGCAAGGCTACTCTGTTTCTAATATTGGTCTGCCAACGTGTTACATTGGCAACGAAAAATGGTGTTTCCTACATTTCTGCTCTCACGTTTGCACATTCCAGACGTATATTGTAAATGCTCCATTGACTGTTTATCTGTTGTTTCTGAGGTAAATTGCGATGCTGTGTCTAAGTGTTCATGCTCAGACGGTTGGGTCAAAATTTAAATTAGAAAGCTTGTTGGTGCTTTTGTTTGTTATTATTAAAAACTTGATAAAATTAGTTTTCTCAGTTTCATATTTGTACCGTTTGTTTGTTCATGGGTTTATATTTTATAAACTTCGTTTGGTTTAAAAAGCCATCTTGTCCAGAAAAGTGACGATATCTTGCTCAATTATATCTTTCTACGTCTTTTCTTAATATTAAGTAATTGTATTCAGTGGTCATGATAATTGGCTCATGTCCCAATGACGGCACTGACCTCAGCAGACAGACAAGTCTTACGTACGTCACTCTTCATTGACGTTACAAAAACCCTATTTAAGTCATACTGAGACATGCTGAAATATCTTACAATCTATTCTCTAACATTCAATCATTTTTGTAAATTAGGAATATTCTTTGACTTAATTCCCTATAAATGATACAGGAGATGATCGAATTTGAACGACTTGATATTCTCGACTTAAAAGCAACACTGCTTAAATATTTAGAAATATGATGATCAATGAATTTTTAACCACCAACAATCCATTTATACGAGTAAATACAGAGATAGTGTTAGTTCCACTTAAAGAATAGTTTTTGGAGACAAATTTGCTCCAAAAAGGTTATATTTCCCAAAACATTATCGCTAGTTATCTCTGAACAATACAGATCTATGACTGGAAGGTATATCGCTGTAGCTGAAGATGAGTTTCAGGATGGTATGATAAGAATTTCAACTGGTACTGATGTTATCATAGACCAGCTTGACTATGGTATGTTTAATCAAATCTATTGACATTGAAGCAGTTTCTACAGATATATTTGTATAACAATGGTATGCCATTCGCTTAGAATTAAGAAAACGTACGACTGCATTTGTACTCTTTAGCATTGTGAAAACAATGTCTTATATAAGTGTAACTCAAAGAACATGAATATCATAGCTGCTTGATATACAAAATTGGATCAGCACACAAGTGCACGCCACTTTATATTATCAATTCTGTGGTCTATTTATATTTTGTATTTAAGAAGACAGGAGTAGCTGTAACTCGGATCTTGGAATGGCAGATGGCGGAATTCTTGATTTTCAAATTTCCGCGTCTTCGTTCCAACAAGAGTTTCCTATTTCTTCCGCGAGGCCCTACACCAGTGGTTGGTGTGCTAGTTCTTCGGATAAACAGCCATACATACAGGTATATTTAAAAGTGGTCATTAGGCCTGTTCATTGATATTGGAAAATTGAATCGTGATATGGTTATCGCTCGTATCGTTTTGTTTACTTACAAGTATCTTATGTTTAAATTAGGTAATGTTGTTCAAATAGTTTTAGGCCTAGACCAAAATATACATTTTGTTCTGTTATATCTATGTATATAGGATTTTTATTAATGTACCATTGCCATTTTCATGACCAATATTGACGAAATATGTATGCTAACTGAGGGGCCATAGTGTTATGTAAATCTTACAAACAAAAACAAAGGGGCACGATAGGAGACTAAGTTATTACCCTATTAAGGGAAGATTCAAACTGAATACAGCCATCAACTAGTATTTTGTCGTTATTTAAGAATTAAAATTATCAGTCCAGCCGGGCAATATATAAAACATGTGCTAGAGAAATTTTCCCTTAAAAAGTCTCATTTTAAAGGTTGACCTACTGATTGCGACAACAATAGAAGGCGTCACAGTCTGGAATTGGCAGGAAGTTGTGACTACCAGAGATGATGTAGTCTGGGACAAGATTTTCCATTTAGGAGTCGACATTTTAAAAATTTCATATGGGAACGAAGCAGATAATTTGTTTGAATACAAAAAGGTTTGTAGCTAAAATATAGTTTTGCTGTACGAAATTTTTTTCAGTGTCTAACGCATTATTATGCACTGTTTCAGGCCAATTTGATACAAATTACATAGGGTTCCAGTGGTTACTATCTTTTATAATATCTTATAATCAAATACGGGTGTTTAAAGAAGTATCAAAACAAAGTCATAAAAATAGCATCTGAGGTCCAATAGCCATGAACTATATATAATATCTTTTCCTACAATTTTTATATAGCAAAAGCTCAACACTCCTCCTTTACCTTCATACATAACATTTTTTTCAGAGCTTCCGTTTTGACAAAACAAGACCTTTTGATGAACCACAGACATTTTGGTTATTGGAAAAAACAGTTGCAAAATTTATCAGACTGGAAATAATTAAGCCTATTACACAAGGGCTAAATTGTTTAAAGTTTGAACTTCACGGATGTAGAATCGCAGGTACAGTCATGAAGTGTAGAACTAGTTTCATCAGCTTTGGTATTTGTTCTTAATATTATGCTTTAACAAATTTCTTTGACTTGATTATATCTTATTATTGTTTCGGAAACAGTAAAGTTGCGACCTTTAATTTCTATCTTTTGAAACAGATTTTCTCTTACTGATCGTACACCTCAGTTTTCTGAACGGACTGCATTAGTTTTTACTGGCTTTTTTGACTCAGGTTGTATTCTGTACTAATTTAATCCTTACTTTCTCCTAGAATTCAATGACTCTTTCGAAATTTTGTAATTTCTATCATTTATAGGAATACCGTCACTTAGGTGTTCCGATACAGGATGGATGTTTCAGCTATCTAAGACCCCGATTTCACATGGAGAATCCTTGGGCCAATATGATGGCCTCAGCGAATCTGAGTGCAATGATCTCTGTCTTAAAAACATCAGCTGTAGCACAGTTGCTTTTAAGAATAATCACACATGTATCTCGTATGGCCAAAGCATGCACGCATATTATCAGCTCCTTCAAAATACCTATAATGTTGGGATGTTGTCTACGAAACTTTGTTTTGATGGTAAGTGATATAGAAACAATCCAGAGAGATTATTATTCATAATGGAGCATATTATTTGAAAAACGGAAAGTACAGTGAGGGAAAAGTCCATAATGATTTTAGATGCTTTCAATTCATTTGGTTTGTAACGACTTATTGCACTTTATACTGACCTGTCAAAGCATTAGAAAAAATGTAAGATATTTTTAAAGAGGCTGTACTCCAGATTGGACATAAATTTTTTTTTTTTTATAAATTATATATTTAGATGCCGTGAGATTATAACAACATAATATTTTACTTCAAAAGTGATTATAAAAGTCAAAATAGAATAAAAAAAATATTTTCGCGCCAGCCTGATTTGAACTCTGGACCCCTCATGTTAACAAAATATTTCCAACGCTTTTACTGTCACCACCATCGCCGCATGTGATATTACAGATATTTGCTTTAAATCTTATACGATATAGTTATACCGTCGCGTTACGGTATAGCACTTTGAAAGGGAAAAAACAGTTTATAATGTAATTATTTGACTTATTTTTTGTAAGTCAGTTATTTTTTAAGCATTAGTCATAAATATTACAAGAAATTTACAATACAAGAAAACTTTCTTTTTTTGTCATCTGGAGCACAGCCCCTTTAAGAGGCAGCAGTTGGAATTTACAAACTGTGGAGCTATGTAGAATATCAAATGCTCAATTAACGTTACAATCGTTTCTAGGTTCGCTTAGTGTTCAATTTATAATTTCAGATCAGTTTATTACAGTCCAGACATTAACAAGAATGACAAATGAAGAACTGTCTAGTGCAAATGTACTACAGCTAACTGACGAAGGGGTTATTACAAGCCCCGGATACCCTTTCTTTTACGCGAGCGGTCAGACTTTCAAATGGATTATATCATTTGAAAGTTCAAATTACGTGAAATTTATTTTTACAAATATTTCGCTTCATATATATGAGGTATGTATTGTGTCCATTTACGTATTTTTTTATCCCCCCGCCAAAGGCGAAGGGGATATTAGGAATAGTCTCCGTCCGTGCGTCCGCCCCAATCTTGTCCGGAGCATAACTCCAAAAGTACCAGAGGGATTTTCTTCAAACTTAATACACTGACATAGCACATTGTTAGAAAGTGCAGTGTACAAGAACAATAACTCTACCTTTCCTACTTTTAGAGTTATTCCCCTTTATCAGATTTACTATAAAAGTTTTCTCCAGGGCACAACTCAAAAGTACTTGAAGGTTTTTCTTCGAACTTAATACACTGACTTAGCACATTAGTAGAAAGTGCAGTGTGCAAAAACTATAACTGAATCTTGTCTATTTTTGAAGAATTTTTCTTCAAACTGCATACGCGCATTATTACATTTAGTTTTTGAAAGTACAACCTTCAGGTAACCTTTTCCTGGCGGAGGGATTAACCATGTGTAACATGGCTCTTGTTTATCTTACTTTATTATTTTGTTTTTGGTGGAAGTATGCCGAACTTATTTTTGTGAACATATTTAATACTAATACTGATGTATAATATGTATGTCTGATAATTTAAATGACCAGATGTATTCAAATGCCGAGTGGAAATAGTTCATTTAAACTTTATATTTGCACTGTTATGAATGACATGCGAATATCGTTCAACTGGAAATATCATACTTACATCTTGTATCTTAATTGTTTTTTAAGGACCCGAGCGGAATATCGGTGCCATGCAACGACATTTTGCATATTTCAAAGGGGATCATTCACAACAAGGGGGTTTCAAGAACAATTGACAACAGATTCAATAGAGCTATCACGGTCATAGAAACAGGCGAATCTTTAATTGTGATAACATTTGAAACATGCCTGCTCACAGCAAGGAGAACATTTGACGGGCATGGGTTTAGAGCGATTGTCAAAAAACAAGGTAAACTGTTTGTATATTTAGTATTTGCAACATAGACGATAAAATTGAAATATGCCTTTATCGTCTAATATTCCTGGATATAGCTAAATCAGTGAACTTCTCACAGACAATTATTTTACTATTTTTACTCATATTCATAATGATAACTGTCGAATCAGAGGACCAAAACAAAAGTTCATTGCTATCTGTGGTTAAAAAAGAACATTAATTTTAGACTTATGCAATCTATATCATCAATTAGAAGATTTTTTTTCAAAATATTTTTCCAGCAGCATGGAAGTGCAGATAACAATGATTATGGACTTGCATTTGAAAGTACTTTATATAGAACGTCAATTTATCTTCTATTTAAAATAATGCGCTTATATATGAAAAAGAAAATCATAAAAGTTATTTTTAAGAACTCGTCCATATTCAGGTACTCCAGCTTGCTTTATGCTTGATTCGCCACTGAGCTGGGAAACAGGCAGGGAGGAAACCTGCAGCCAGTCAAAAATGATACTAACGTCTATGTCGTTGCTAGGGTTACCTTTTTCTGGCACTACTGAACAATGGACAATAACGACTCCTGGTCAAAGAATTCACTTGTTTATAGAGGAATTTCAAATTGCGTGCAAAACAGGTAACAAATACAGCATTGAATCTAAGATAATCTTTTAGATAAATAAGAAATATTTTGAAAAGATGATCAGTGTAGATACCGTACAAAATAAATGCTGTATTGTTTTCGGACATTGGCAAGTACTGAACGCGCATAGTAATCGAATGTACTATTTCCACGACAGTTTAGGCTATAAACAACAAATGTTGAGTTTATGCGTAAAGTGTCAATTTCATGTTCGATGAAATAAATTAAATATTTAGTCATATTTATTACATATGTTCCATTAAATATAATTCTTCATGTTTAAAATGTTTTGATATTTAATTTACGGCCGTATTAATTTTCATATTATTGCATTATTTTCAGGCGCAGTTAAACTAACAATTACGAATTCTGCCCTAAACTTTCATAACAGCATCACTTTTAACTAATGGCAAACTGAAGATTTTGTATCAAACAATTTCATTCGTTACAAACGTAGGTCAAAATCGATTTTGATGCAGAACCAACCATATTCGGAAAAATAGTATGATACGTAATGTGACCATACATGACTCTTGTGTGAAAACAAAGGTATAAACTACATGGTTCGACATAGGTCACAAGTCTAGTATGCTTTCTCATTTCGTTCAAGACTTATCTTGTTTCAGATGAGAGCGGGTCGGAATTTTTAATCAGAGATCTAGGTGTAGAAAGGAGCTACTGCAATTTGAACAAACCACCTAATGTGATATATTCTTCATCTGATACTGTCCTGGTCACCTTCTATAAAGGTTTAGATCCTCCATTGGCTACTTATAAAGAAGGTTTTAGTCTGACTTACACCAGTGAAAGGGTATCATTGGAACAGTATATAACATACCAATCTCCTCGTTCAAATAGTGAGTATACAAAAACAAGTAAGTGCACTCTTGTTTCTGATAATTTTAAGCTACTGATATGAGATTTCTATATTACCCGTGTTACATTTACATTGAATTACATGGCTGGCTTGTAGGGAAAATGAAACACATGTATATAAAAGAATGATAAAACAATCTTTTGCTTTGACTTTTTCTGAGAAATTCGAGAAGTATCCAATATTAAGTCATTTCAATATATACTCGTATTGTCTTTGTTGTAAGGTAATTCTGTCTATGTTTTCTGTTCTTGTTTATTTTATCGTCTTGAAGTTATATTAATTCTAAAAGAGTGATGTAACACTTTAGAAATCTATGTTTAATACAGCTATTTTTATATAAGTATGCCCCATTTCATTTTATTTCCAGTTACAAATGTTGCTCTTGGGAAGCCAGCCATTATGTCAAGCTTGTATATATACCAGTACCCGGATTTTCTGTCGGCCGGAAAAGGCACGGACGGGACAGTCCATCTTGATGCAGCATTTGGGGCATGTTTTCATACAAAAACCGAGAATGAACCGTGGTGGATGGTAGATCTCCAAGGCATCTACATTATAGACCGCATAGTACTTTATAATAAACAAGAGAACAACGCAGGTAGGTAATTTTTTAGCCAGCTGCCACCACGACAACAGTTTGTTTTTGTTAGGAGCAATGCAAAAGAACACGTGGTGTTTGAGCTTGGTTCGTTTAGAAACTTTAAAAATGTATTTTATTTACTTTCTATAGCTTTTAGTTAAGATAAACCTGTATATTTTAGTTATGACATGGAAACTTGTTATTTAATTCATTACATTCTTTTGATGTAAATGGTATTATTGAGGTTAGACACCGGTTTAACCTTTTGACCATTGTATTAATTATGAATCATGTAAAGATACGATTCAAAGTGCGCCTCAAGCTTGAGAAAAAAAATCTGTAATTTGTACTTTTCAGAGAACAGGTGTGATAAGAAAGAACTTTCTACTTTTTTCGATCTGTCTTAACCCATTTATGCATAGAGTTTACAAATTTAAAGTAGACTTATGCAAACAGAGCATAACCAGATCAAACACGGCACTATGCGGTGTCTGATCAGGGTTATCACTGTTTCTTCCCTAAATAGAATAAAACTGGAATATATATATATATATATATATATATCAGAAACTATCAGAAACAATTTTGATTGAAAATGGACTCGTCCAATTGACAAGGATGGCATAACCCATTAGGCATAATCAAGTTTAGCACTTCAAAAAGCACTCAACACAATTTACTGTATCCAAGGTCTTGTATCACAAGCGTTAATATTCGATGCCAAATATTGCGATGATTTTTTTGTCTTTTATATCCGTGTTATTAAATAGAAAACTATTAACAGATGGTTAATCTTTTCTTTTATTTTTGTGGTGTGTTTGAAGAAATAATGACAGCACGAAATTTACACAACAAGAGCCTACGTTGGAATGAATGTATTCACTTCTGATTCTAACTTAATTCTTTTGCCATACCAAGTAAAACTGTCCTCTAAATTACTAAATTGCAGCATCCCTGGCACGAAATATAGAGATTTCTGTAGGAATGGATATGACTTCGTTTACCATTACAAGTTATTTTTGTGAAAGCGTCCACTTTAGAAAGACCTTTGCCCAGAACAACATCAAAGGAAGATTTGTTAAATTGCAAGTTAAATATTATCTCGTAAAGTTCCATCTTTGCGAAGTGGAAGTCTATGGAGTTCTAGGTATGTAATTTTTAAGTGTTTGCAAAATGCATTTTGTTAAAACATGTAGTTGCACTGTTTGTAAACCTTATTTCAATCAACAAAAGACTTTAACTGACTGTTTTTCCTTTTTTTGTGTTAAGTTACATTTCAGAATACTAACAATTTTTAGGATATAAGATAATTTCAAGCGCTAACAAAGGGTACTATCCCTCAGCAGCTAAATGACTTCACACCGCTGCTTTAAAACCAGTAGATTTATGATATTGACCTTTACAATGAACTTTTTAACAACCAATGAAAGTGCGCAAATATCCCCAAAACCGAAAAATCTTTAAACCATTTTTCATTGGTTTAAACAATCATGTGATTCAAAAAGTTATAAATAGCCGGGTGTTTTCTGACAATTTTGTAAACACATTTCAACGACGCCTTTATGTAAACATCTTAATACAGCAATTAAACGTCTAAAAACAACCATACCATCATAATGATTTTGATAGTTTGATTGGTTTATTTACGTATACGTATTAAAAAACACTTTCAAAAGTGAAATACGTAAGTAACTTGCAGACATGCATTGTTTTTTTACATTTTGGGTTGTCAATTGTATGTATGGATATTTCGTTGTAAGCTAGTCACTGATTGGCTGAAAAGTAACCTGTCTAAAAATAAAAATATCGTTCAGAAAATTGAATTTTAGCAGAGGTAAGAAAGTGAAACATCCGACCGACGCGCAGGAGAGTATGACAAAGGGTAGAGCAAGATATAATAAAACGTAAAATTCAACTTAAGAAATATTCTGCTGCTTTGTCAAACACTTGTCATTAATTTATGCAAACATATCCCTGTTGCCTGAGTTCACTCTACTGTGAAAAGGTTTTTGCAATGAATTTCATACAACGATTGGTTCCTTCTAGCTGTAAAAGGTATTAAAGCAGCAGGATAAATGAATAAAGATTACAGGGGCGGATACAGAATAGGGCTGTCTGGGGGGCTGACATGAAGGGTACAACCAAATTGGGGTGGGTACGGGAGGGGTGTCCTCTCACTTTGGGGGGGGGGGGGGTTACGGGGGTCCTCCCCCGGAAATTTTGAAAAATGAAGATCTAAAATGGTGCATTCTGGTGCATTTTTGGGCCTTTTGTTGCATTCATTATAGCACAGATTACCAAACAACAGACAACAAGATGATTTACAACTTTATAAATCTTTATTTCTCAGATATAAATGCTAAAAAAATCAAGATAATTAATTCATCTGCTGAGAACTACAAATTACAAATTGACAAACAGTCCCTATGAAATTTCACATAAAGCATGCTTACAATTATCCAAGTTTAAAATTCATAATTCATCTAATACATGGGGTTCAAAATATATTGGCAACAAAAATATAAAACCAATTCACCTTTTTTCTAATTTTTTCAGTATTTTGAACAAAAAATGGACAAGTCAATTAAATAACATTAGTTCAGTAATTTTGTTTGTTTCAATGTAATATTCTTATTCATATAACATACACATTTTAATAAACACATGTACAAAATGTACACTTTTTCATACAATGTAACCTGAAAGTAAATTTTCTTTAAGGCTCATTAAAAAATTGGAGTATTAGCATTTAGATTTTCACATGTAAACAAACTGCTAACTTTATCAAAGCTTCGCCGCTTTTTGTAACTGTTATTTTCATTGGATGATTGTAAAATGATCAGCCAATCAAATACACCGTTCCAACGGTCATGTCAATCAGGCGTGTACAACTTGTTGATCGATAATTACACTCTGAACCAAGCCCCCAGGCAAGAGATTAACAATTGGATAATAGCAATTAACTGCTTTGATAACGGAATACACTACGGACCATAAATGAATTAAAAGATACCAGCCCAGCTGGAAAACGTATCTTTGGGCCGAGATGGGGGGCTGCAGCCCTGAAGCCCGTGGCTGAATCCGCGGCTGGATTACATCCCATTTACCTAGTATGTGTTTTTTACAGAGTCCAAGATTGATGAAAGTGCAAAAAGGGAATTTTCGTTTCCAAAACCAAGTGAGTTTCTTGTAAGCGTTTCTTTTTGTTTCACTTTTTTGCATCAAACAATATATATAATGAAGTTTTTCTTTTTTACAAGATAATAAAAGTGTACTGGTTTTGATGTTCAACAACATGAAAAACACCATAGCTTTTTTGTTACACCTTTTTGGCATCATACAATATACTTAATAAAGCCGTTTTTAGGAGATAACAACAACGTTCTGTGTTTGAAGTTCAACGACATAAACAACACAAACAAATCAAACAAAAACAACAGTAGTTTCTTCACATCCCATCTCAGTCTTTTAGAGAGACATCTTATATTCAATGTGCATAGACTTATTTGAAGTTTATAAATTGAAAGGTTTACTGGCTGAATAGCAAATAGTACAGAGAATGGTCAGGCTCTGAAGGATATAAATGACTGATCTGCTCGCCAAAACATTCTCCTTAGATAGGTAAAGGTGGACAATCAAACTGAACATTCACTTGTAGACATTAGCTGATATGTTTGAAAACATTTCATGAATGTCACAGTAAGATCTTAGCAAGTTCATATGCAAATAATCGTTAAGTTGTTTCTTAATGGAGTATAAAAAAACCGTTATTATAAATAAGGTACAATACTGTGCTAAATACTAGTTTTTTTTGGTACTACATCTATTCCTACCAGCAGTAAAATATGTTCAAACATTAATGTTGCAGAACTTGTGAAATTTCGAATGTAGTTTTAACATTTCTTTCTGTTTCCTGAAAGTTCCAGGTAACTGGGGGAATTGGGGGCCATGGAGTAGTTTGTGTTATTGTGACGGTAAACAACCCCGAACGAGGATTTGTGACAACCCTGCACCATTATTCGGGGGAATATATTGTACTGGATCAGATACTGCATACCGGTCGTGTACACCAGATGAAAATTGCAACAGTATGTGCATACGACACAGACATTTCTCCTCCCTTCGTCAATATATCAACACAAGATCCGTTACTCTGAAATGACTGTTTGGAGATACTTTGGCATTTGTTTTATCATCTTCATGCTTGGTCGGACAATACTTCATTTACCATTTTATTATACTGCTTCTAAAGACGTGTGCATGGTTGTCTGGAAAAGCACAAAGTATTATAAATACCACGCTGCTCTGCATGTTTAGAGATTTTATTACTCTCATTTTAATTTCTAATTTCACATACTAAGGTTATTTATACACTTCAAAGCTTTGCTTGAAACTTGAATGATTTTAGACTCTTTGGGGGAAATGCATAATGCAAGAACAATACTAAATTTACAAATTAACAACCTTAAAAATATCCACATTAAATCCCCAATTAAGATTAATTATCTTTAAATTTGAAACAAAGTAAGTTTTGGTCATAAGGAGAACCATGTCATTTCTCTTGAAGTCATAGCTACTTTTTAAATGAAAAAGATATAACTGGCGCATATGTGTAAAATTCCGATATTGATACGTTTCAGCCTGGCTGAGCCAAGCCATCACAATTCAGTAAGTGTAAGAAAACTGAACATTTATTTTGTCAATTCCATTTAGTAACCAACATTGCCCTTGGAAAACCGTCAAACATGTCAAGTACTAAATTCACATGGTCAACCGCAGACTTGGCGACAGACGGGGTCACCATTCTTGTTAAACCTTTCTGCTTCCAAACGAAGTTCGAATACCAACCGTGGTGGATGGTGGATTTACAAGAAATATACAATTTAGAGAAAATTGTGTTTCTGAGTGCACAGTGCTGCTGTAAGTTTGATAAGATTAGCGGAAAAATATTAGAACAGCTAAAATTATGATGATAATTAATACTTATTCGTTCATTTTCAACTGTAAGAATAGATAAAAGTAAGATTACTGTTTGATTGTTGTTGTGATTCGTATTTTCATGTCAATCATTATAGCGTAAACAATTAGAAATGAAACACGAATAAAGATTACCGTTTCCTTTTGTTAGATATTTTCGTTAAATTAAAATTGTCAAGCATTTAGTGTGGACGGACACATTTATTATCGCATGTCTGTTCAAATGTACTGGCCACAAAGTATTTAACGCCACTTACTGATTTCTTACTTTTGTTTAAAGCCCGAAGAACACGAAACGTAGAAATTTCAGTTGGGGTAACTTGTGAAATGCAAGTGGTTCATTTTAATTGCGGAAGAGGATGGAGACAACAGGGAGAAGTCAATCTGATTGGATGGACAGCTAGATTTGTTAAATTGCAGCTGATTGGAATCACGGAACATTTAAATCTGTGCGAAATTGAAATTTACGGACAACTAGGTACAGTAACTGTTTTAATACATTTTATGAAAAATGCGAAACCGTTTTTTTTTTGAATATCCAAACCATATAGAATATGATTGCTTTCATTTTTACAGCTGAAAAGAAATCAAGTCAAATAAAAGCTATAACATTTTTAGACTTTATATGAATAGTTTTACTTGCTAATAAATAAACAGAATTGAGACCTATCCAGGTACTGCACGTAACAAACATTTTGTTGCTTATAGCCAATGTTAAAATGTCACTTCTCTAAAAGTAAAAAGAAAAAAGCATAAAGAATCTTATTCAACATTTTTTCATTAAGATTCTGATGTTAAAGGTTTTGCTTTTTACAGCCACGTCTAGCAATATATCTACTGGATTGAACTGCAACGCATATAGTAAAGGTTGTTATTTTACATTTGTTTTAAATTGGATAATTATACAATTTTATTTTGTTTACCTCGACAACAATAATATAGAATTGTACGACCAGCGTTAAAGCATGCACTTAACAAATACTATTTGCGTTAATATTTTTTGAGACAAAATTAAAATAATTTATATCAAATTATAGTACAGTTTAGGTATCCCGGCCCGAATTGGTTTGGTCTCCCACTGGAAGTAATACAAAAGCAACACAATTGTACTTCAACAAAAAATAATTTCATGGAAAGATAATCTGCATACTTTTTCTTTTACAAATACCTTTCTAAAATACCTTCGGTCAGTTGATGGACAGTATGGTACATGGTCACAGTGGAGCAGCTGCTCCGAAAAGTGCGGTATCGGAAAAATGACTAGATCAAGATCATGTGACAGCCCAACGCCAACTGGCGGCGGAAGACGTTGTCATGGAGAGGACATTGACATTGAAAATTGTGTTGGTAGTGCAAATTGTCCAAGTAAGTATGAACAATTTTACTCTACTTAAAGCACTTCAGTCAAAAACGCATTCGTGAGTAATTTCTTTGTGGAGTTATCAATTTTAAGTCTTTTTTTTAAAAGGAGAACGAAAGAACTAAAGAAAAGTATTTCTTTGAAACCAATTTACATCAAACGAACCATTTTCAGGGGCATAGCTAGGCCAAAATTGAGTGCACGCAAAAAACAAAACGCCGTGTCAGGCCCCTTGCAGGTTCAGAGCAGAAACCTGATTGGGTTCCAGGGGGCGAATTCCCCGGAAGGCTACAGATTATGTCATTATGCTTAAATTATGATAATGTTGTTTAAGACGCCTGATGTGTTCTGTGCTTCCACTTTTCAGTTTGCTCTGAAAACTTTGGAAAGTGTTACAGTTTATTTCCCGAATTAACCAACTGGAACCATGCTGGGATGGAGTGCTGGAGACGCGGAATGAGGCTTGTTTCCATACGTTCGGAAGAGGAATTATTATTTATCAAATACCTGTTGAGAGAGAATAGATATCGTGACAAGCAACCGCTTGCAACATTTGATAGCGTCTACACAAATGCTTATTATCTAGCTCATGTTGGTAGGTACTTGTAATATTTTTTTACACAATACAAATTCAGTAAATTGTCTAAGAACGCATTTAATTAAAAAATGTTTTTCTTTTTGACTTGTAAGCCTAAGCTTATTAAAAGTTTGCATTTACGTAAAATAGATATAAAAAATTACAAAAAAGGACAAGAGTGTCGTGATTGATGGCCCTGGATCGCTCACCTGAGTACTTTGGCTGTGGGTTTGCTGTTAAGCAAATGTCAGAAGCAGTATTACATTTCCTATTTGAAGATTTGTAGGTGCCTACAAACGAAATATCTAAATTATCAGTGATTTAATAAACGCTCTATGAAAGAAAGTAGAAAAAGCTATTATTAGCTGCGGTGATCTTGACCTTTACCTTGTGACCTCAAAACCCCACTTAAGGGTAGAGGTCCATGCAAGGAACTTACATACCAAATATCAAGGATATTGGTCCACAAATGAAGGCTCTATGAGGTAAAATTGATAAATCTTTTTCAGCCCCGGTGACCTTTACCGCCATTTAATGGATGAGGTTTATGCAAGGTGTCTATATATCAAATATTTAAAATATCACTCAATAAATAAAGGCTATATGACAAAAAAGAGAAAAATCTATTTTTAGCCTCAGTGACCTTGAACCTGACCCAGTGACCTCAAACCCAACCTAATGGTAGGGGTCCTGCAAGTGACCTACATACCAAAATATCTCAGGAAGCACCGTGGTCCAGGGGTAGGGCGCAGGGCTCCGGATCCGAAGGTCGCGGGTTCGAATCCCGTCAGAGGCGAGATTCTCTCACGACCTTCGCATTCCTCCACGCTGCGCGAATACTGGTATGGAACCCAGGAAGCAGTCATCGAGCGTGATGAATCTAAGTTGTAAGAACTTGTACCGCAATTGATGTAAAATAAATGAGTCTAAACTAAACTAAAATATCTCAGATATTGATCAATAAATGAAGACTCTATGGGGAAAAGTATAAAAAGAAACTATTTTTAACGTCGGTGACATTGACCTTAACCAAAGTGAATGACATAGATTCATGCAAGGTGCCTATATACCAAACATCTAAGATATTTATTCCTAAATTAATGATCTATGACGAAAATATGAAAAGTAATGTGACCCAGGGGTAGGGCTAATTTTAACTCCAGGGCCAAGATTTGAACAAACTTGGCAGAGGTCTACTAGGCCAGGTCACACATCAAATATCTTAACACTTGGCCTTGTGTTAAATGACAAGAAGATTTTTATCAATGCAATTCTTTACAAAAGTAAAGTGTCCCCTTGTGTAGGGTCAGTTTTGACCACAAGAGCATAATTTGAACAATCTTGTTAGAGGACATCTAGATGAGGCTCAATGCAAAATATCTAAGCACTATGCTTTCTGGTTCCATAGAGGAAGATTTTCGAAGTTTTCGCTATATGCCTTTATATAATCAAGTGACCCTTTGGGGCGGAGCCATTTATGATCCCAGGGGCATAATTTGAACAATCTTTGTAGAGGAGCTCTAGATGAACCTGTATACCAAATATCAAATCCCAAAGCATAGTAGTTTCAGACAAGAAGATTTGTTAAGTTTTCCCTATATATGCATCTATATAAAGGAGTGACCCCTGGGGCGGGGTCAATTTTGACCCCTGGACACAATTTGAACAATCCTGGTAGAGGACCACTAGACAATACTTTGTGCAAAAGTTTAGAACCTTAGGCCTTACGGTTTCAAAGAAGTTTCCTAAAGTTTTTCCTATATATTTCTATGTAAAATATGTGACCCCTGGTACGTGGCCAATTTTGACCCAAGAGACATAATTTGAGCAACTTTGATAGAAGATCTCTAGATGATACACCATGCTAAATATCTAAGCTGTACGTCTTGTGGTTTTAGACAGAAAGATTTAAAAAAATTCTTTTGGTTGCCATAGCAACCGGATTTCTGCATGGAACTGATTTTTTTGAAGAATTTTAGTAGAGCTTTATGCAAGAATACTCCTGCCAAGTTTCATTAACTTTTGCCAAGTTGTTTCAGAAAAGATGTCGTTTGAATCAAATTGTTGACGCACTGACGCACAAACGCACTAACACACGTAGACGGACGACGGCCGGACATTAAGCGATCACATATTGTGCTTAGGGGAGATAAGAAAAAGAACCATTTGTGTTTAAACTTAAACTAAAACAATCCCTCCATTTTTTCAGGACTCAATAGAATCACAACTGGAAATGGTCAAAGAAAGGATATCTGGGAAGATACAACACCGGTTACCTTTACAGCCTGGTAATATGTTTTTCCTCAAATGCAGTTTGTTACTCTGAATGAGAAGGAATATTCATGTTTTGTTACAATGTTTTTTAGAAAACAAACCACAACTGTATGGTCAAAAAAGGTTGAGTAAAATTTTTGTCATCGAACAGTTGGTTATTAGCTTTTGTTATCTTTTTTGTTATTGATTTGATTCAATCTTAATTTTAAGACGTATTGATGTTACAGCGTAAAATTACCTTAAAGGAAATGAATAATATGTTCCTTTAATTGCAACCCTCACAACCTGACATGATTAGTGGCAATAATACATGTAGTGTGACAGGAAGGATCCGTTGCATCGAGTTTGATTATCGGCGCTTTTGCATTTTGTTTTTGTAGGAAACCAGGTGAGCCGTCCAATGGAGATTGCACACGTATGAATTATAAATCATTTGACGATATTAAAACATGGGAATCTGAAGATTGCTTTCATGATATAGCAGAATACTACATATGTGAACAACCGTTGCAGAATAAGTCATTATGTAAGTCTTCACCTGTATGTTCACCTCATAATCAGTAAATCAACAGTATGTACAAAATAAATACTTTAAAGTATTGTTTTTATAAATACGAACAGTGTCTAATAAATCCAGTCTATATAAGATTTGAAAATATCATGTTCCTGTTTCCCAGATACTAGATTTTAATCCTATTACAAATTTGAAAAGACTTTTTCTTATCTATGTGTAACAAATTCTGTCAGGCGGTACCTCCATCTCAACGAAAATTAGACTGTGACTATAAACCTGCAATGTAAGACAGGTGATAACAGTATAACAAAATTTATCTTTATGCACACAGCTGAAGCAGAGAAAGGTTTTCCTGAAAGACACGGGAAAGACTGGGTTAAAGTTCCCGAGCGAATATCGTCCAAGCAATACACAGGCAAGGCTAATGTCACAAAATCAGTAAAACCATGCATGTCCTGGGTAGAGCAGGCCAATGATCCTTTTGCAATAATTTGGTGGCAGGCATATATAGACTGGTGGCAAGTAGCGGAAACAATTGAAGAGGCAGAGAATTACTGCCGAGATCCAGGCGGAGAGAATTACCTTTGGTGTAACGCTAAAGCAGACGACAATTCAACTAAAAAAGAAGAATGTAGTATTATATGTGAGTATGTTTTGTGTTGTTAATTGTCATTAATTAAAACCTCATTCTGTTCGCTGCATGTTTTGTTTTCTATCCACACCGAAATATGATAAAAATATATATATGCAGATAAATAACATGAATAGTGATTATTTTATAAAGGCTCATCGTCGGTTACTCCCGGTACATATTCCGCACAACTACGTTATATACCATGGGACAATTGACTGCAGATTATCCGTTTTCATGAATATTAATTAGCCAAGTGAAGTAGCTCTTCGTCCAATGAGATTCCGCATTACAAATAGATACGCTTTAATGTGGAGAGCAGGCATAACGACATATTAATTAAAATAGACGTACTTCCCAGGATTTAAACATAGCCGCGAAAGGTAAATTGTAACGAGTAATTTCATTGGCTGAGATAACGCAATGGAAATCTTTCAGAAACCAATGAAAGTAGGTAATGATTTATTCATGAGTACGAAATGTCCCACGGTCGATGAATAGAGTGAAACGGAATGGGTAGAACATGGGTTTCCGACAATGATAAAAGCGATGATGTATTTTTTACGAACAAGAAAGTCCACTTCAGAAAGATGCAATGCATCTTAGAACACACAACCCAAAGTGGGATTTGAACTCCAATCCTAGCGCGTCGAAGGACAACACTCTAACCACTGAGCCAAATATTCGATTCTCTGACGCAGTTTTCAGCGGTTGTATTGATACAATTATAGGGAGCTATGCACTAGAGCGTAACATATTGTAGGACCTACAGTAGATGGTTTACAGTAATTATTTTTTGTATAATTGCCGGATTTAGCAAAGCTATCAAAGCTGTTAGGGTCTGTATTTAGAATATGCGTTGATATGGTAAATAATGCTCGAAAAATTATGACTAATTAGATTCTTCCAATACTTTAAATCTGAATTTTATGATATCGAGCTAAAAACAAATCATTCAGATATCGTTTTGTTAGAAAACCTTGACTACAAAATTAGCAATGCTTGGCTATTGTTTGCTTTCGACCTGATATGTCACAGGCTGAGAAATTTATGAAACAATATATACGTTCATAATTTTAGATCCTATGGTCGAAAATACGCAAAACTTTGATTGGAAATATGTGGGGAAATGGAATAAGACATATACAGGAAAAACGTGCCAGCGTTGGGACGCAACCTTTCCACAAGGTCAGATTAGTAGGGGTTACCATTTCCCGGGGGAGACAATCAATAATGTGGCAAATTATTGTCGTGATCCCTGGAACAGTGGATATCTTTGGTGTTATACCATGGAGCAGGGTTATCGGTGGGAATTATGTATCATTGAAGGTAAGGTACAAGTTAATGGTTTATAGGTGCTCTATGCATATATTTGGACATGCTTCTGTTTTCATATTATTGTTAAGCAATCTGATAATAACGCTTTATATAGTTAAGTTTATGGTCAGTGACATATAAGCTTCATACCTTAACAAAGGTATCAGACGCAACTTCAAATGTACATTAGCTTCAATATAATGTTTTCTTGTTCAGATGACCCGGATGATCGTTGTGCAAAAACCCATCGTGTATATTCTGGAAACTGGTCCAAATCATACTCTGACACAGAATGCCGACGCTGGGATAAGAATGAGCACCATCTTTCGGCTAGATTTGAAGATCTCATGTTTCCCGACACCTCCTTGTCGGCTGCTGAAAATTATTGCCGTGATCCTTTCGAAAGCGGATACTTATGGTGTTACGTAAATGTCAAGGACGGCACATGGGAACCATGTTTACACGATGGTTTGTTTGCTTATTTTTCTTTTTTATACCGAATCAGTCCGTTCAAACTAAATGCTTCTGTTTACGAAATATACGGGGTTGTTTTTATACTGGTTCTTTGTCTTCAAAAACAATGTCAGATTTTTTTATTTCATTTAGTCTGTAAATTGCTTGTTTAGTTGACTGAAACATGGAGCCATACAGACTATACTGAAAGTCACTTTCATTGAAGTATGTAATTCATGTATATTTACCGGTAAACACTCCTCTTCTTGTTAATTATGTTAAAATTAAAAATACCTTTGATATGACCAACATGATTGTGACTTGTTTTGTTGAAGACATGAAATATGTGTATTTTTGTTTTATTTCGAGATATGTATCAAGTTCTTCCGAGAGACCAAACAGAAAAAGAAGACAACCTGTTTCGATGTAAAAGTGGTGAAGACATTTTGTTCTATAACAAATGCGACGAAAAATTGGATTGCAACGATTTGTCGGATGAAACCGGATGCTTAGATCTTTACAAAGGTTTCTTAGTCCTTTTACTCTATATTTTTAAAGAAACTGACACATTATGTATTATTTGAAAATAGCGTTGAATAATATCGTCGGTATGAAGCGTCTTTATTAATTGATATGGGATACCGTTTACTTGTATATCGTTACATGTTTTCAATTTCAGAGCAACCCTTAACATCCACGGAGCAAGGAACGTATGTATTCCCTTCAGAGATGTCCCCGAATTTCGTTAAAAGTTCTCACTTTCAGTGCAGTACCAGCGAATGGATATCAATAACTGCACGCTGTGATGGTGTCAAAGATTGTATCGATGCTTCAGATGAACTTAGCTGCTTCTCGTCTTTAACAGGTGAATTTATTAATAAAGTATCATAATAAAATGAAGTCCCGTTATATAGGATCAACAGTTTCCTTACTTCAGTTATAAAGATAAACCATACTTAACAGGATTTACACATGACTATATGTGTTACAACTATACTTCAATTCTTCATTATTCAAAGAAAGAAAATACAACCCCAAATTTACTAAGCTGTCTTACTAGCTGGATGATACATCAACTAAATGCAAATGAGCTATGATCACATATGTAGTCACGAGATCATAGACAGATCTAAATGTAAGTGTCTGATGTCCTCTGTAAATTTCGATGCTAATTAGAAAAAATATTAGTAGGATATATATACGACTGTTTGATGTATCCAATACATTTCGATGTTCGGTAGATAACTAGTTGTAGGACATGTAAATCATGCAATTGTAATATAATGTTTTTTTATCTTTTAAAGTGAAACTAAATCTTTAATATCTCTATAGAATCCATTGCAGTAAATACGTTTTAAAACCTTTGAACTAGATAGCTATATATTTACTGAAGTTTGCATCATTATAACTGTTATAGATAGGTAATGCTACTTACCATGTCTTTTTTTCATATGACCGTGTTTTTCTGCGTTACAGGGCCTACACAATGTACCTATGATCAGTTTGCTTGCGGCGACGGTGACTGTATTCATATGAGCCTAGTGTGTAATTTTATTCAGGACTGTGTGGACGGGTCGGACGAGTATTGTGGTATGCATCTCGATGTATCTGATGCAAATCTAAAGTTGTTCTAAAAATATTTACTACTAAAAAGTGTATCTGATCTTGTCTGATGTAAATATAGAGGGGATTTACTTGAAAAAAATGTATGAATGCATATTGCTTTATTTTATGCTTATATGAAATGTTTTAAAACACATTTTCCCTCTTAAAATGGTGCACACACATGCTGAAAATCCATGAAAATTGACTATGAATGCACCATGATTTTGCTTATCTAAGTCTAGGGAAGATACAAAACATTTTATCCAATTTGAGAAAAAAGATGTATATATTTTGTTTATTTCAAGAACGAATATTGTTAAGTTTGTCTGTGTTTTATTCAGTTTATTTGCTACCAAAATATACCTATTATCATAAACTGAAAATTTTTGTATATAAAGTCAGGTGTGTCTTCTTTTCCATGTTATTTTCTAGATATTTCTTCTGTTTATCGATCTTTGTTACAAAAATTAAAGTTAGTATCTATAAATATTTTCAATATCAAGCTCCAAAACCTCTCAAAAGAATGATATTCACACATCTGCTATTGCTGTACAAACTTAAGAAGTAATAGAAGTTTGAATGTCTTTTTGATACTAATTGATTTCAATCACAATTAATATCTTTCGACTGTAGTTTGATCAGTAATTCACCTGGCACTTGTTTTTATAATTTCAAAGATATTGATGAGTGCAGTAAGACAGAGTTTCAGTGTAATAACGGTCAATGTGTAGCACTCGAGAAGAAATGTGATGGGATTACAAATTGTTTAGATGGAAGTGACGAAGTTTTGTGTGGTGAGATACAATTTCTTAAAAAAAACAACAAAAAACATAATTAATCCAGTGTTGACAACTTACTTGTAATACAATTCAATCAAAATATTCTATAAGTAAGGTTTATTTAAAGCAATCTTGGTGCCATCTGGTTTTTCATATAATTTATTGATGTTTTCAATTAGAGGCTGGTCAATGGTGGATCTTATTTCATCTGTAAATGATTTGAATAACCAGTCACCTGGCGTTGGTTTCACAGTAATATGCATCAGAAATATAAGATGTTTGGACAGTTAGCCTAGTTGTCCTTGGCATTGCAGAAGTCAAATATATAACAGCGCTTGTAATAATAAAAACTTCATTGTTTTAAGCTATCGCAGCAATGTAAAATGCCACCAGATTTTTTACAGACACTTGTCAAGCGGAAGTGGCCTTTCACTGCGATATAGTGCGATGCATCCCAAAACGACTGGTGTGTGACCAATACAAAGACTGCGCAGACGGAAGTGATGAAAATGTCTGTAGTCAACCAGAATTTACCTCGTGTGAACAGTGGTGGGCGGCTGGATACAGAAAATCTGGGTCTTATATTCTTGGTAACTTGTCTTTAAACGTCTGCCGTTTAAAGTAGTTAAATTCTGTACGTATTGTTGGTAAATGTTGAACTTTTGACAAGAAATATTTTTAGAGAATAATGAAAGCATATTTCTTATCTCGAACAATTATTGTAATGTATTAACTCTCTACTGGTCAGCTTGAATAAGCCAATAGCTGATAAGCTCCGCCTACTTTTACTTTGTATTATAACGTGTACTCTTGTAGTATCAAATTAGAATAGATTTAGTAACAGAACTAAACAGTGTTACCCATGCTGTCCGACAACTTCCAAAGATATTACAATTATTTTTTAAACAATTTAGCGTTTCTGTCAGCTTTAATATGATATATTTTTTGTAAAGGAGGCTTAGTTGCTAACTGCGAATTTCACTCAGTCATTAAGATGAAGAAAATGTATACAGTCATTAACAATTTCGACATTCTTTGGCGAGACGGAGATGGTGTGGGATATCTTTACACAAGAGATACCTTTCGAGAAGAGGATGGCAGACTGAATGAGATACTCAAACGACCTAATTACCAATGCGTTCAACAGGTACAGCACTCCGCTAAATTATGGAACATTGCGTTTTGATTACGCTATTTTATGACTTGATTTATGAAAGACATTGTTTTTATGAATGTTATCAAAGGGCCTTGTCATTAAAAAGGAGTGTTGATCACGTGTAGGGCCCAGTGGCGAATCCTAAAATTCCATTCTGTGTAGGCGCTAACAATCAAAAGCATATAAAACAATCGTTGCTTTACTGAATGGTGGGGGCTCTCCTCACTTCTATTAATAGTTATGTCTTACGCATTTTAGCTGCAAAATATGATGTAGGATATACTTTTTTATATAAAAATAAACGTTAAGGTGTTAAATTATGTTTAGAAACTTCACTAGCTGACCAACAGAGTGGGTACAGGCCCATCGTGCCCCTTATAAATCCACCACTGGTGCCTGTCTAGAAACAATTTGTGTAGTATCGTTGGCATAAAGAAATTAAGAGTGACAAGTGTGTACAAGACAATAAAAGCTGCTGCAAGTACATGACATAACATTGAAAATCTCAACTAATGGATAGCTGATAATATAAAGATAGTAAAAACATCATGGAAACATAATTGATAAGCTCATGAAGCAACCTCAGTTATCTAGCATAAAATGACATCGGCATTGAAATGGCCCGGATAAATTCTCAATTTTGTTTCATTATGGCGTTAAAGAAATACTTGTATACTCTGAAAAACAATTTAGTATTTTGAATAACATTTTAAGGTGACGCAAAGTTGTATTCCTTCGCATTTGGCAGCGTCAGAATTTGACGATCCCGATCATGAAAATAGTTTCCGACATTGTGAATGCGTTTCTATGACAATTATAGTGGGAAAGCGAAGGTAATATAATAAAGAAAGCACAGTCCTGAGTTAAAGCTGACCGAAATATGTACAGTTTTAAATATTTTTACATATTGTTTAAACATCTAAGAATGTGGCTAAGAAAAAAATGTTGAAACTATTACCAGAAAGAAATTTAAAATGACAAGTCAGTTCACGTAAAATTTGATAATAGAACTTGAAGTTTCTTAACGTGCATAACTACACGCGTTGACTGAACTAATAGGAAGTTGGCAGTAGCAGTACGCAGTAGCAGTTGGGAGTAGAAATTAAATCAAGCGTGAAGTTGGCAGTAGCAGTAACAGCAGTAGCAGTAGGCAAAACGTGAATTTGGCAGTATCAGTAACAGCAGTAGCAGTAGGCAAAACGTGAATTTGGCAGTAGCAGTAACAGCAGTAGCAGTGAGCAAAACGTGAAGTTGGCAGTAGCAGTAACAGCAGTAGCAGTAGGAAACTCTGAAAGTCTGAGAGAATGTTTGAAACAGTCACAGACCGGTGCAATCGAACCGGGATGGTCGCTAAACTTTCTAGATTGGCACCAAATTCCTGGAAGTTTGCAATAATGTCAGAAACAGTAGCAGACCGAAACAATGGACACCGGTGGGTCCCTTAACATCAAATAAGACATTTTCTTGATTTTGGCGCCAACATTCCTGAAAGTCTACGACAGGGTCAGAAACAGTTGCAGGCCGGTAAAATTGACCCGGGAGGATGGCTAGACCTTAAAAATGACATTTTCCAAATTGGCACCAACATTCCTGAAAGTCTGCGAGTGTGTCAGAAACAGTCGCAGACCGGTAAAATCGACACGGGAGGGTCCCTAGACATTAAAAATGACATTTTCCCAAGTGGAACCAAAATTCCTAAAGGTCTGCGAGAGTGTCAGAAACAGTCGCAGACCGGTAAAATCGACACTAGAGGGTCCTTACACATTAAAAACGACATTTTCTCGATTGGCACCAAAATTCCTGAAAGTCTGCGAAAGTGTCAGAAACAGTCTCAGACTTGTAAAATCGAAGGGAGGGTCCCTAGACATTAAAAACGACATTTTTCCGATTGGAACCAAAATTCACGAAAATTTGCAAAAATGTCAGAAACAGTCGCAGACCTACGCAATTGACTAGGGAGGGTCTGTTGATTTTATAAACATGTTTTATTTTCATTGAAACTTTCCAGACTTTTAAGACATTCTTACTGCTACTGCTGTTACTGCTACTGCCAGCTTCACGTTTTGTTTACTGCTACTGCTGTTACTTTTACTGCCAACTTCACGTTTTGTTTACTGCTACTGCTGTTACTGTTACTGCCAACTTCCCGTTTTCTTTACTGCTATTGCTGTTACTGCTACTGCTAACTTCACGTTTTGTTTACTGCTACTGCTGTTACTGCTACTGCCAACCACGTTTTCTTTACTGCTACTTCTGTTACTGCTACTGCAAACTTCCCGTTTTGTTTACTGCTACTGCTGTTACTGCTACTGCCAACCTCACGTCCTGTTTACTGCTACTGCTGTTACTGCTACTGCCAACTTCACGTCCTGTTTACTGCTACTGCTGTAACTGCTACTGCCAACTTCACATTTTTCTACTGCTGCGTACTGCTACTGCTCACTTCCTATACATGTTGACTGAGGCATCAGAGTACTGTAATGGATGCCTTTTGAAAGAATTCAAAAGATACTTTAGTCGCAAAAAATGCTAGATTAACAACAGTTTGGTAATATGTACTCTTTATAACACTTTATCAATAAGCGCATGCATGTGAAGTTAACACTGAAAGGGCATAAATGACCACAGTTTCTCTTTTCAGTGAAACGGGCTACTGTTCTAGTGACAAATCTGGAGGTGGAAGTCTAAGCAATCTTATTTTCTCGTATAATGCAACGCTTAGCTATTACAGAAAAGTAATTTTGAAAAGTAATGAAGACGTTGTTCTTCAAGGCTACCAGATAGTTCCAAGCTCTGCAGTCTGTGAATATGGTAAGTGAAGGTATCAAGGCTACCAGATAGTTCCAAGCTCTACAGCCTGTGAATATGGTAAGTGAAGGTATCAAGGCTACCAGATAGTTCCAAGCTCTAAAGTCTGTGAATATGGTAAGTGAAGGTATCAAGGCTACCAGATAGTTCCAAGCTCTACAGTCTGTGAATATGGTAAGTGAAGGTATCAAGGCTACCAGATAGTTCCAAGCTCTGCAGTCTGTGAATATGGTAAGTGAAGGTATCAAGGCTACCAGATAGTTCCAAGCTCTACAGTCTGTGAATATGGTAAGTGAAGGTATCAAGGCTACCAGATAGTTCCAAGCTCTACAGTCTGTGAATATTGTAGGTTAAGGCATCAAGGCTACCAGATAGTTCCAAGCTCTACAGTCTGTGAATATTGTAGGTAAAGGCATCAAGGCTACCAGATAGTTCCAAGCTCTACAGTCTGTGAATATTGTAGGTAAAGGCATCAAGGCTACCAGATAGTTCCAAGCTCTGCAGTCTGTGAATATGGTAAGTAAAGGCATCAAGGCTACCAGATTGTTCCAACCTCTGCAGTCTGTGAATATGGTTAGTAAAGGTATAAAATATCGACACAGTATTTAATCTTCAACGCTTTTTCCTATAAATATCAGTTTTTCAAAGAGCTGATTATTATATACTAGTATATATTGCGGCCATTTCTTAACACAAAGCTGACACATGTTAATCAACATTTTGTCGTGTTTGTCACGTGTTTAGAATAATCTATGTAAAATTAAGACCATGTTTTAATGAATATTTCAGGGTTGATCAAGTCCAACAGTAAAAAAATACTAGTAACAAATACAGTCACCATGTATAAAGCTAGATATCATGTAATCTTGACTTACACGAAACAAACACTTATTTTAGTTGCTTTAAAACCAGAAAAGCACCGTTTGACCTATCGGTAAATTATCATGTATTTATGCAGATTATGACGCAGACGAAAACGTGACTACGTGCGAAGGAGATGTCAAAATTATTCCGAATTATATGAGGTGTTTGTATGAAGTCGATGCAGCAGGATATAACATCGGATGTAGATCTGGTAGTCATCTACAGAATTGTGGTAGGTAATTGTATTGATATCTGAATTCTGACAAACAATGTTCCAGGGGCAAATAACTTGTCATTTTATTGCAAACTGTGTTATTGTATCTACGTGTCCGCCGTTACGGTACTGAATAGACCAGTGACTTTACTGTAGTATTAATGTCATATATGACATATATGACACCCAAAATCCATAATTTTCAAAATAAATTACTGATCCCTAATTCTGTCATATGCATAAGCACACAGCAATTGCTTCCCTGAAGGAAGGGCAGGTTACTGTATAGGGCAAGATCGAACTCACTTTATAACTATTAAGAGATCGAATGTAAAGAAAATGTATATTATTTTCCAAAAAATATATATTCTTGTTTCAGATTAATACCTTGGGTTAAATTTCGATAAATATTCATTCAGTGAAAAGGCACTGTACTACAAAAATAGTAATCGTCAATAACAACTTGTCCACAACTTTTGCTTTAACTTTAACAATATCAAATACAGTCAGAGTTCCCCTGAGTGCCGACTAATAATCACATACTCACATCCTGTTTTTATGACCTTAAAGTGGTTTTGATCCGCCAGGAGCAAATGGGATCATTAAAGTGTCAAACTTTGACTAATCGACCAGAGTCGGCTTTACTCTAATAAGACAAGACGGCGTTTAACAATTACAAAAAATGAAACACGCATATCAGGAAACACCACAGTCAGAAATCACAGCCACTCCACAGTCAGAAATCACAGCCATTCCGCACATTCAGAAATCATAACCACCCCACACAGTCAGAAATCACATCCATCCCACACAGAAATCACAGCCACCCCACACAGTCAGAAATCACAGCCACCCCACACAAGCAGAAATCACAGCCACCCCGCACAGTAAGAAATCACAGCCACCCCACAGTCAGAAATCACAGCCACCACGCCCGGTCAGAAATCACATCCAACCCACACAGAAATCACAGCCACCCCACACAGAAATCACAGCCACCCCACACAGAAATCACAGCTATTCCACAGTCAGAAATCACAGCCACCTCACACAGTAAGAAATCACAGCCACCCCGCACAGTTTGAATTCACAACCACCCCACACAGTCAGAAATTACAGCCACCCCGCACAGAAATCACATCCTACTCACAGTCAGAAATAACAGCCACCCCGCACAGTCAGAAATCACAGCCATTCCGCACATTCAGAAATCATAACCACCCCACACAGTCAGAAATCACATCCATCCCACACAGAAATCACAGCCAGCCCACACAGTCAGAAATTACAGCCACCCCACACAAGCAGAAATCACAGCCACACCGCACAGTAAGAAATCACAGCCACCCCACAGTCAGAAATCACAGCCACCACGCCCGGTCAGAAATCACATCCAACCCACACAGAAATCACAGCCACCCCACACAGAAATCACAGCCACCCCACACAGAAATCACAGCTACTCCACAGACAGAAATCACAGCCACCTCACACAGTAAGAAATCACAGCCACCCCGCACAGAAATCACAGCCACCCCACAGTCAGAAATTACAGCCACCCTGCAGTCAGAAATCACAGCCACTGCACAGTCAGAATTCACAAACACCCCACAGTCAGAAATCACAGCCACCCCGCACAGTTTGAATTCACAACAACCCCACACAGTCAGAAATTACAGCCACCCCGCACAGAAATCACATCCTACTCACAGTCAGAAATAACAGCCACCCCGCACAGTCAGAAATCACAGCCACCCCGCACAGTCAAAAATCACAGCCACCCCGCACAGTTAGAAATCACAGTCACCCCGCACAGTCAGAAATCACAGCCACCCCGCACAGTCAGAAATCACAGCCACCCCGTACAGTCAGAAATCACAGCCACCCCGCACAGATAGAAATCACAGCCACCCCGCACAGTCAGAAATCACAGCCACCCCGCACAGTCAGAAATCACAGCCACCCCGCACAGTCAGAAATCACAGCCACCCCGCACAGTCAGAAATCACAGCCACCCTTCAGTCAGAAATCACAGCCACACTTCAGTCAGAAATCACAGCCACCCCACATTCAGAATTCATAACCACCCCACAGTCAGAAATCACAGCCACCCCACACAGAAATCACAGCCACCCCACAGTCAGAAATCACAGCCACACCGCACAGAAATCACAGTCACCCCACAGTCAGAAATCACAGGTACCCCGCACAGTCAAAAATCACAACCTACCCCGCACAGTCAGAAATCACAGCCACCCGCACTCAGAAATCACAGCCACCCCACACAGAAATCACAGCCACCCCACAGTCAGAAATCACAGCCACTCAACAGTCAGAAATCACAGCCACCCCACAGTCAGAAATCACAGCCAATGCACAGTCAGAAATCACAGCCACCCCCGCACAGTTAGAAATCACAACCACCCCACACAGTTAGAAATCACAACCACCCAACAGTTAGAAATCACAGCCACCCCACACAGAAATCACAGCCACCCTACAGTCAGAAATCACAGCTACCCAACAGTCAGAAATCACAGCCACCCCACAGTCAGAAATCACAGCCACTGCACAGTCAGAAATCACAGCCACCCCGCACAGTTAGAAATCACAGCCACCCAACACAGTTAGAAATCACAGCCCACCCACATTGTCAGAAATCACAGCCACCCCGCACAGACAGAAATCACAACCACCCCACACAGTCAGAAATCACAGCCACCCCGCACAGTCAGAAATCATAGCCACCCCGCACAGTCAGAAATCACAACCACCCGACAAAGAAACCACAGCCATCCCACACAGAAATCACAGCCATCCCGCACAGTCACAAATCACAACCCACCCGCACAGTCAGAAATCATTGCCATCCCGCACAGTCAGAAATCACAACCACCCCACACAGTCAAAATGTGGACAGGAAAAAGAACATAACTTTACATATTGATCAGTTTAAAAAAGACACCACAAACAAATAACGAAAATGACAACCTGCTGAGTTACCGCCTTGGACCTGTCAGTCCAAGATTCTAGGGTACACCAACCTCAAATCAGAAAGAGTGAGGGAACTCCGAAAACCAAAACATAATTGGGTTACAAATGTTTCTAAAAGACTGCCGAAGATAAACATCCGATGATGAATATTATTTGGAACCTTAAGTTATAAAAAGCTGGTTTTCTGAAGATGTTTACATCAGAAGTATAAAATATATCTTACTATCAAATATATCTAACTATAAATATTTCTAACTGTATGAGATCTTAACATAATTTAGAATTGTATATCACCTGTAAAAAAGCGGGGGAAAAACCACAAAGGCTTTTGTGCTGCTTTTGAAAGCAAATACTCAAGTTAGGATCCTTTGAAATACTACAAAGTCTATTTTAACATAGTTTTCAAAGTGTTAAATAAAATATGTAGTTTAAAGTATACTTAATAAGTGTTGTATATAGAAAATGAGCTGCTTATACAATATAATTCACTGACAGATTTAAAGCAAAGTGTTGACTGCTTCTCGCCCCCGCACCGCCCCCCTCCCCTCAAAAAAAAAAATATTTTTTTGGTATTGCTTTAGACCAAAGCTGTCGACATTGTATTTGGTTACATGCATTTACATAAAGTTAACACAAAACGTTATAACTGATAATTGTTATATTATTTATGTAAAATTAATGATAAAACATAGCTCAGAGCGAAACTAAGGAATTGTTTTTACTGAAGCCCTGAATTTCATTACTGTAGTGCCGGCTGCGATGACAGTTACAAGTTGACATCTTCATTTTAGTACTTCATAATAATCAGTATTAAATTTCAATGTCATCGTTAACTGTTTTTGGGAGACGGAAAAAAAGCCTGCTAAAACATTAAATTTACGTCTATTAACGAATACGACTGTTTTCACTGTTCAGTGGAAATATATGTAGCACGACATACAGGTACATCTTGCTGTATTTGATTCATAGAGCACTTTGAGTGTCGGGAAGGCAGTGTCAAATGTCCAAACAGTTACTGTATACCTCTGAGATTTGTGTGTGACGGTGAAGTCCAATGTCCAGGAGGGGAGGACGAACATGGATGTGGTCAGAAAAATCATTTATATTCAGATATTTTTAATAATAATGTATGTTCTCCTTCTCAAGTTTATTTTGTTGATGCTGTACAAATACAATATAACTTCAGAATTTTCAGTTATCTCATAAACAGAACCACTCAAAGGACTTCCTTCTGAATGAAATTTATATAACAAATTTCAGCAATGCCAGTATAAGAGATACTAATAAAGTAATAAAATAGAAATGTAAAAAAAATATAGCGAATATAACAGAATATTGTGTTATGACACCTGATCACACAAATACATATGCAAATAATCTAAGCAAAGAAGCTCTTCAAAAGCTTATTTTTTTAAATTTAAGATTGTAATCTTAAGTTTTGATTATATGTTATTGTTTGCAGTTATTTAAATCGTTTAAGCTTATTGCCTTTGACAGGATGCGAGGAAAATGACAACGAAATATTGCTGTTGTATGACGCTGAAAACGTATTTCTACAAAAGCTAGACATTAACAAATTTGCAAGGCAGTTTAAGACGGCAACTAATATTGTCAGAACGCTTCAATATGTTGTCACACAACCGCTTCAAGATTTTAACCTTGATGATATAGTACTCCAAATTACTGACACCGTTATTCAACCTATGTCAGCTTTTAACCGAATACAAGTGTGCCAGTATACTTTAATGGCGAAGACTTTTCTAGAGGCCATACGAGTATCCGACAGAGAGTCAACAGGGATAATTTTTTTCGGGGATCAAAGTGTCAGCTCACAGAATCTATTTACTACGCTCTTTAGTAATGGCGCTCCTGTCGGTATGAATATAACACTTTATCGTGTGATGGAACAGCCAGTGCTGAACATGTTACAAGACTCTACTCCATCCGTGACAGATGTCGTAGTTAAAAGATGGAATATCTTAAATACAGTTGGGGCTGAATACTTTCAAGAATTTTGCAAAGGTATTTAAAAAACTAAACAACTTTGTTGTTGGAATGAATCAAATAACTTTTTACATTAACAGTATTATCTATCGTACAAGCCTATGGGTTAAAATATTTAAGTTTTTGTTAATTTACAATGAAACTTCGTATATCAAAAATTGAAAAATATGTTTTTAGAGCATACTTAATTTTAAGGTCACACTGATACTGTATTTTCTTACAGTATCATATTAAATTCTTTGTAAACCATTTTTCTATTAGATATTTCATGTTCTCTATGAGTTATTAGCTTTTTCATTATTAATATTCAATTTACAGCTAGAACAAAGGTAAAATGTTCACATAGATACAGGTGCAAATGGAGCAAACAATGCATACCTGTTAGTCAGGTTTGTGATGGACAGCCACAGTGCACACATGGCGATGATGAACAAGTCTGTGACTTCAGATGTCCAGCTGATTGCACGTGTGTTGGATTTACTGCAAACTGCAGTAACGCTGGCTTTGACATGGCCAGAATAAATAACATTCCAGTTTCAACAAGGCTGCTGGATCTGAGTTTGAATAAGGAACTGAGTGATATAATGAAGGGTTCCTACCTGAACCTAATGAAACTTGTAACACTTAATTTGTCATCATGCAACATCGAATATCTCTCACGTTTTGCCTTCAGAAAAATGAGAAACATTGTTACTCTGGACTTGAGTCTCAATTCTATTTCAGTAATAACAAAGCGAACATTTTCTTACTTGAGTCATATAAGAACATTACGTCTAGAGGGAAACTGGGAGCTCTCAGTTATAGAACCTGGTGCGTTCGAGTCATTATCTGATATTCGTGAATTGAATTTTGGTGGTGCAAAGCTAACGAAGATTTCAGCTAATACATTTAGCGGTTTAGTTTTGCATACTATTGATTTATCTAATAACAGTATCGAAGAAATTGAAGATTTTGCTTTTAGTGACGTGACAGTAAAAAGCATAAACTTTGAACAGAATGAAATAGCATTATTTAGAAGAGAAATATTCACCGGTGTTATAGCTTTGGAATCACTTAAGACACCTGCTTTTAAATTCTGTTGCATCCGACCTAACTACTTACCGGAAACTAGATGTTATCCACCGAAAGACGAATTTTCCTCGTGCGACGACCTGATGAGATTATCGGCCCTTCAAACAATGCTGTGGTTGATTGGACTCTCAGCTTTGGTCGGCAATGCTTTGACTTTACTGTACAGGATAATGTATGACAGAGAGCGATTAAAACTGGGATTTGGAATGTTTGTAACCAATCTAGCTGCGGCAGATATGCTTATGGGTGTATACCTTCTTATAATTGCTATAGCGGATGCTGTATTCAGAAAACGGTAGATCGTCACTCACTTTTTGCATACCTTGCGAAAACCTGTTTCCTTAAGTATTGAGCTTTTGGTCGAATTATTTTATTTGGAGTTTTAAAATTTTCTTTTCGATTATCTAAAAGGCTCAGTCTTTTTGAATTTTACTTAACTAGAATATTATTGATTCAGTCATTTATTGCACTTTATACACTAACATTAACAGTAAACTAATTATAAATTCAGCAGAAAAAAGGGGAAAAAACATACGTTTTTAATACATGAAGACTCGCGAGGAAACACACATGTTATGTATAATTGCCTTTTATGTTTTTAAAGGAAAAACATCGGAAATTAATTAAATCAAACTAGTATGATGTGACTATAAATGCATTAAAGGTATGATCAAACGTGAATGTTCAGATTAGTATCAATTTTGATTATCAAACTATGGTTCTCTACTTTTACAGGTATATTTTCATGGACGAGTATTGGAGGAACAGTACCTGGTGTAATCTGGCAGGTGTTCTTTCAATCAATATCATCAGAAGCCAGTGTTTTCTTCTTATGCCTTATAACCCTGGACCGACTCCTGGTAATAAAATTCCCTTTCGGTGACGTACGATTCGACAAAAGAAGATCCGCAATGTGTGCGGGCGCCGTTTGGGCTGTATCAATATTTCTGGCAATCTTGCCAGTCGCCTACGGAAGCTACTTCCAAAACAAGTTCTACACAAAATCGGGAGTTTGCATTGCTCTACCCCTGACCAGGGATCGGCCACCAGGATGGATGTACTCTGTAGCTGTGTTTGTTGGCCTGAATTTCGCTACTTTCGTCTTGGTAGCGTTCGGTCAATGGTCTATCTTTATTGAAATCAGAAGGGCAAGAAACGAGATGGTTAGAACTACTGCAGGTAGAAAGAACGACTTAAAGATAGCCAGGAATCTTCTACTGGTAGTGCTAACAGATTTCATGTGCTGGTTTCCAATCGGCGTGATGGGTAAGTTATTAACTGGATAAACTGGTAACTGATTAACTATACAAATTAACTAAAGTCTATGTAGCAACAAATCTAATAATTAGCATTATAATTAGCATTATGTACCTTTCTTTGCATATCATAATTAACCGCTTAATAACTGAGTGTAAAAGAAACATGCCGTACTATTCATCAAGACTAGATGTCTATGTGTTGTAGAAATCTGTGATGTTTTTAAACACATTTATACAAGAGACATGTTGACCACGTGTCAGAGGTTGATGTTGGTCTTCATTACAACATTTCGCATATGATGATAATGTACTTTTGGTATTTTTAAACAGATGTTTTTAAACAGACTGATAAATGGAACATAATCGAGAAAATGACTATATTTTTTTCCTAAGGCATGATGGCGTTAAATGGTTATGTGATATCTGGAGACGTTTATGCTTGGTCTGCGGTTTTTATTCTACCCATCAATTCAGCTCTAAACCCAGTACTTTACACTGTCAGCGCAATTGTTGGTAGAAAGGTCAGAGAGAAAATTGTATTATTTACGAGATATTTGTTTTAGAATAATTATTTTAGAAATATTATCTCGGTGATATGAGTAACTTCCAATTCGTTTTACATTTATTTCAGTTTTTTTCACAGGAGGAGATATTTATTACAAAAATTCTCTTCTTACAAAATTGAACAATTGTAATCATTAACATTTTGCATATCTTAAATTAAAACAGATCGTTATTCTATTCCTTCAATATTTGTATATGACTATATTTCTACAGGAGTATAAATTTATACATTACAGACATTCAATCCAAGTACAGACGAGCAATCCAGAAGTGACATTACAAAAGGTATATTGTTACGGTTTAGTGCACAGCTTCTAACAATTGTATAAATACAACTTCTGACAACTGCGTCAGGAAATCGATTCTTTGCCTCAATGGTTAGAGTGTAGGTGTGTCACGCGGGAGATCGGAGTTCGAATTCCGCTCTGGGTTGTGTATTTTAAGATGCATTGCATCTTTCTGTTACGGACTTTCATGTTCGTAAGAATACATATATACATATCAGCTTTTTATAAACTATTCCTATTGGCTGATGTTTTTTTTACATAATTTTGATATTTTTCTACCTGACAGGGAGTGAATTGTTATGAAACATCTTTAATTCTTTATTCGTTTTCAAGAAGTGCAAATATATAATAAAATATGTCAAAGCAACAGATTAGACAAAGCCTTTCAGTAAATATATTTAAGTAACCATTGCAACAAATTTAAGAACAACAAACAAATCTATTCTGTTAAAGTGTTTAAATTGCAGAAATGTATTTTCTGTCCTTTTATGTGCAATCTTTAGATTTCTGCATGGAGCTATGAACTCAAACAACAACAACAACAAATTATAGATTTTTTAAAGATGATCTTTTTTCCTCTCGTTAAGCTGTACATACGATTATTAAGGATATAAGTGACATGGTTTTGTCTCAGTAGGTGATTAGCTTGTTATTTCTTTTTCCTTTTGCATAGGAGTTGTTTGCAGAATTGCAAATATGTACTGTTTTATTGTCATGTGAACCCACTGCGTGTATGACTTTGATTCCTGTTTTAAATCACTGCAGAATGTTAAGGATCTCGTCTTATTAAATGTGTCTTGTTTCAAACATTTCGTACTAATGATAGTATTCGTATAAGTGAGCATTCCGTTATTTCTATCAAACACACTAAAATTGAAGTCACAGACCATGTACAGTTGTTAGTTTTAGTAAATATTGAATTTATTTTACAGAAATCGGTTCGCATATTTTGAACTATAAACGAGTGAGTAGGTACTTCAGCGTTCGGAGAAGAATGTATAATTTTCGGAGTATCGGTTCCATACTTCAGACGGAATGTGACCTTGACCCCATTGTCGTACTCAAGGTTGTCATGCAAATTGCCAAATGCCTTGACGTTCTGCATGCCAGTTCCTTGGTCATTGGCGAGTTAAATGTTAACACTGTGTCTCTACAAGTTTTGAAAGAAAAGGTATGATGTTAGAAATATAAATAATATATATATTTTAATAAAACATGTTTTATCTTTAATGCTTCAAACAATTCTGCACGAGTATTTAAGTCATTTTTACTGACAATTTTACTAATCAGCATTTGTCATGAAACTTATTTCAAATATCAGTTAAGACACAGTCAGTATAAAGTGGAGACATAAAGATTTTTTTTTATCTCTGAAATATACAAGTCGGCTTTTGATTGTTCAGGTGTCTGGAGAAGTCCAGCTAGATGTTGAACCACGTGTTGCTAGCAAATCAGAAGATGCAACTGGTGATATATTCTATGTGGGAAAAATTGTTCGAGTCTTACTATCGAAATGCCGGCAAAAAGGGAAGTGAAGGACAAATGTTTTAAAAGTACATGCAAATTCAGTGACAAGCATCGTTTCACTTTTTTTTTTGGTGGGTGGGGGGTTGTCGACAAACGGAAAAGCGGACAAGAAAAAAGTGAGACTGATTTTTCAAAACAATGTTTACGAGTAACTTTTTTTTTCATTTTTGTTTTCATTTACAGTTCCAAAATTTAAGTTTGATACTCATTTAAGTATCAATTTTGTTGCTGTAGTAATTAATGTGTATTTATGCTTTTTTCATATGCGTATTCTATTTTATTTCTAGACTTTTAATTTACTATAAAAATGACATCGCACCATTTTAGGTAAATTATTTATTGTACATTTTCACTTGTTGGAATTTGAATCCAGTCAAAGAGATCAAAGTTGCCTTGTTTTCAACTTTTAGAGAGAAGCGATTCGAATTCTTATCTGTTTGGTGTGCATAAAGAAAATATATGTTAATATTGCAATTGTTATCATTGACTTTGCAGACTTGTCTTTGGTTGCCAAAGAAAGTAATACAGCAAATAAATGGTCATTGTTAAAGAAACCGAGGAAAAATAATGTAGTCACTTTACAAACATTAGTGTGTAATTTAGCTTTACATAATGAGACATTTAAATACAGGATCAGCAGTGATGACGGACAGTCGTACCTGAGGCAATCAATAAGAACTTAGAGATTTCCTTAAACAAATATAGAAGATCTTTTCAATATTGAAATATTTTCAGGTCGCTTTTGCATTTCTTAAGAAATAATCTCTTAGTTTTTACTATGTGAACTTGATACAGATATAAGATTATTTATGATGATCTCAGCCTATCAACTGATGATCCATTGTGTCTGCATTGAAATACCATTAGATAAGGTTGAAAAGTGTTATTCAGTTTAACAAAAAGAAGAAAGTCTTACTTATTTAGATGTCGTACCTTTTTGCATGTCCAAGATATTCCTTGAGATCAATAAAACTAAAAACGCCTGTCTTAAATTTTAAAACGACTAAGATTATTCTGAGATTTTTGTGATGGCTGTACGTAACGTTTGAAAGACGTGATGGTTGTATGTAACGTTTGAAAAAAGGCAAAACTATTTGCTGTACATGGCAAGACTATCTCATATATTTTAATTCCAAAGTATATATACAGCTAGAAAGTCACAATAAATGTTTGAAATATGCTAGCAAAACCTTATTCTAAAAGTAGCAACGAATACCAATTTTAATGATCGTGTACTCGGTCATTCTTCTGGTCGAGTACTTAGTTACTCAGAATAGTTTTATTTTTAAATTTTCCGATTGGCCATGTTCCTAGAGTTTCAAAAACAAATATATGCTTGGCATATCGTTAACAAGCGTGAAAGGCAGCAATGAACGGATGCAGATTCTGCTATTGACAGTTTTCTCTCTTATAGAAACTGAATCAATTATTTGAAATTCGCAGACGAAGTTTGGTTTGGAATTCTCCTGTTGTTAGCCGTCGGACACATGGTAAATGACGGTAGGGAAAGTTCTATCGACCTTTTTACTAGTATCGCTTATAGCAGTTATCGGCCACCATCGGTTCCTTATGGCGCCAATAGCTCCTGATAAATCATCTTTGATCTCATGCCACGTTCACCACAACACAACAATATTGCCACCATCCATATTTAATCTGCTTTTAAGAATTGGCTACTATATATAGAACTGCAAGAGAGGTGACTTGGAAAGAAGTCTGGGAGCACTTTGGCCAACTATTACAAATGCGTGTATATCAAAAACCCCTTAGTCAAGTCAAAACCCCCTTAGTCTAAAAATGGCATAGTGGTCAAAACCCCCTCGATACAAATGACAGTGGTCAAAATGAAAAAATGAAAGGGCGGTCAAAACCCCACAATTACCCCTGGCCAACTATTACAAATGAGTGTATATCAAAAACCCTTTAGTCAAAACACTCCTGGTCTAAAAATGGCATAGTGTTCAAAACCCCCTCGACACAAATGACAGAGTGGTCAAAATGAAAAAATGAAAGGGCGGTCAAAACCCCCTCAATGTGTATTCAAACCACCTTGGTGATATGAAAAAGTTACACAAATTTTATTGGAACAGAACATTATTTTTTAGTTACCGTGATATTACCATGGTACATATATGAGCAAATATAGATAATGTGTTATGCTGTTTGTCCAATCTAAATGTTGCAAATTAAAATGGTCTTTTTTTTCTTCTCAGTAAAACTCAGTCGAACACATTAAAGAGGCTGTACTCCAGATTTGATATAAAAATATTTTTACTTAAATTAAATATCTAGATGCCCTAAGATTAAAACAACATGATATTTTACTTCAAAACTGATTATAAAAGTCAAAAAAAGAACAAAAAATGTTTTTGCTCCAGCCGGTTATGAACTCTGGACCCTCATGTTAACAAAATATTTCCGACTGTTTTACTGTCACCACTATCGCTGCATGTGATATTACAATTATTTACATTAAATCTTATACAATATAGTTATACCGTCGCGTTACGGTATAGCACTATGACAGGAAAAAAATCAATTTATAATGTGATTATCTGACTTATTTTTTGTCAGTTAGTCAGTTTTTAAGCATTAGTCATAAATATTACAAGAAATTTATAATACAAGAAAACTTTCTTTTTTTTGTGTCATCTGGAGGCCACCCCTTTAAATACGGCGGCGACTTACTTATTTCCGTTATAACAAAACTTTTCAAACGCATGTCTTATTTCATTTATATTCCAAATGACTTGAAAAGGGGCGTTATAACTGTCCTGTTCAATGGTGGTAATAAATCTAAGTCGGACCCAAATAGTTACAAAGCAATTTCCCTTTGCTCTAACCTGTTAAAAATTTTAACTTAAAATTATTCAAGAAGATCATATTGGATGAAGTTAAAGAAAACCATGAATTTAGGATGAACGCATTGCAAGGGGTTTTTTTAGAAAGGCTTCAGTTGTACTTTGACGTCATTTCTTATACGTCAGAGCACCTTTTTTGCAAAGGAAAATAACGTTAAACTTTACACATGTTTCTTGGACGTAAGGCACGCTTTCGATAGCGTCTCGCATCCGCTCCTAATGTTAAAACTATCTAAATCAGTAAATTACAAACTATATAAGATTATACATAACATGTTCTGTAAAATACAAAGTTGCGTTCGGACTCAATGAATAACCTCCGACTGGTTCAATATTGAACAAGGAATGCGACAAGGTTAGTGTATAAGCCCTTGGCTTTATAAACTCTTTCTTAATGACCTTATGAACGAAATCGAGGCGTCAAAACATTCCTTTAAATTCAACAACACATGTTTCGGTTGTCCTACACATGCCGATGACATGGTTTTAACATCTCTGAGTAAAAAAGGATTAGAAAATATGATCGAACTTTAAAAATTCGAAACGTGAGAGATACACATATAACGTCTGTAAAACAAACGTCGTAGTTTTTAACGAGAAAAAACAAACTTTAAACCAAATTTCTAGAAAATGGTACATCGGCGACGAAGAAATTAAGGAAACAGATCAATGCATTCATTTAGGAATCGTCTGTGATAGATAAACAAATGTCTTTAGACGAAAATGTCAAGATAGCCTGTTCAAAATTACGTAAGACCTTCTTCAGTTTTGCTAATGTGGGCATTGACATAAATGGTCTTCATCCTGTAAAACACTTATATCTTACGATAGTTCTACCCAGAGCTCTGTTTGGTTGTTAACTGTGGTTTAACTTAACAGAGCACCATATTTTAACATTCGAAAGAACACATAGACAATGTGTAAAATTTATACAATCTCTGCCAAGAAACACAAATACTACTGTTGCGTTTGGCTTGCTTGGTCTTACTACTCTTGAAAATGAAATAGACAAAATGAAATTACAGTTTTTCGGTCATCTATGTAATGCCGACGGCGAGAAAAGGGCCAAGATGATTCCTATAAAAACCAAGTAAAATAACAGGCTATTTCCCAGATATATACAGAGTCCTTGGAAATATGGACATTCTGGATATCTGCTCGATTTCGCAAATAAAGCAGTATTTCCAAGTGCCAGCCAGTGGAAACACAAAGTAAAACAATCCGTCTATAGCTTTGCTTACAACCAATACAAAGCTACTCTTATCAACGATAATACGCTAAAAGATCTTTTACAGATACACGGAGAGGTACTTCCCTCTGTCATATGGATATTTGGTCAAATATATAGGAAGTTCCTCCCATACTGTAGAACTGCAGTACTAGTACTAGGTAAACTATTAAGTAGAGATTATGATACTGTGTGTAAAAATGGCAAACTAGTTACCCAGTCAATTGCATTACATTCTGTTCTCTTCTGTTGTAAAATGATGCCGTAAGGCAAAATATGTGGGCTTATTTGCACAGACTTCTAGGTGATGAAAACTATAATAAGATCTGTAGTATGCCGTATAGGGATCATTTATCTGAGATGTTGTCAGGATTTCCGTCACTCATCCTGTCTAATATACAAAGAGTATAATGTTTTAACGTCATATTAAGACATGTTCATTCCTTAGCGAAAACGTTAAATTTCACCTACTTCTAAAGCTCAAGAAACCCAGAACGTAACATAATGGCCTATATTACAATAAAATGACTTACTATACCATAAATTTTTCGTTTCGATTTAGGAAGGTTAAAATGGTAGTGTCTCTTCAGGGTTTATACTGATTTCATATTAATTTGTCTTTTCGTTAATCGTCAAGACTTATTATGTCTTCTGATAAGTATTATTGAAATTTTATAGACAATTTTTTTTATATTAAATATATATATATTTCTCTCTATCATTTGATTATGAGTCAGCCATTGTCCCTATCTCTTTTTTAATGTATACATGTGTTTATATATGTGGGTGTTTGTGTTTATATGTGTATATATACGTAGATGTATATATCTCCTAGTTTTGTCATAGTTTGATATAAAATGTAATCTCATCTGATGGTGGAATAAAAAAATATCTATCTATCTTATGTTGTTTTAAGTTCAACTTGAGCTGTATTAAAATGCACTATAAAAAGGTTATTCGTGGCAGAAGATCAAAGAGAGAGATTAGCAAAATTGAGTAACAAAAGGTAAAAATTATCACAAATTGAAGGGAATTGGCTGAAATGACAAAGATCAAAGAGAGATCAGACAAATTAAGTAACTTAATAATTATCACAAATTGAGGGGCTTTTGACCGCACTTTCTTTTTTGCCAAAGGGGTTTTGACCACTCTGTCATTTGTGTCGAGAGGGTTTTGACCACTATGTCATTTTAAGACCAAGGGGGTTTTGACTTAGGGTGTTTTGAGTGTCCCCCATTACAAATAGGTGGACCTTGTGCCCAATCATCTGTGTAAATACGCAGTTGTTTTATTCTTTATAGTTAAGCGTTAAAACCGCTAGCAGGTTTCGATAATGAGTAGTCGGAGTGATTCTCTTTACATTAAGTAAAATATTGTATGTATAGGTCCGGTTTATTTCAAAAATTTAACTTTTTAACCTGCAAGCAAGTATTTAGTGGTTTTTCATTACAACTTCACTGAAACAAGTTTCAGCAACGAACAGTGAGGATGATATAGAAAAATTGATCTCCTCACAATGTTTACTGATTCTTAAGAGAATGTGTAATTCTTTGATGCTATGCGGGATTTAATGAATCGCATTAGTACCAAAGCTTTATGATAAGCAAATTAAATATCTTAAGCGGCCTAACAGCAGAAATGTTAGTTTAAGCTTATTTATTTTATATTGAATGAGAAACAAGTTCTTTCAACTTAGATCAATCCCGCTCAGTAACTGGTTCCTGGCTACAAACCAGTATGCACGCCGGAAGTGCGGAATGTAGAAAGCTACTGCAGAATCTTTGTCCCTGGTGGGACTCGAACCAGGGACGTTGGATCGGGAACAAGGCCCTCTAACCCCTAGAATACTGCTCCTCCATAGCGGCATAATTGTTGTTTATTACAAACACATATCAAACTATTGATTGCCTTGCTTACATTGTATATTTACCATACAAATTTTGCACCGTTGCAAAGATTTGTATTACATTTAATAGTTTTAAGTAATCCTGTAATGAAAAAAAGTATCTCGGGGATAAAGAAGTTAAGTGGTACTTAATAACATTTCTTCGAGTATGAATTTTAGCAACCAATCCTCGGACGTTCGTTCGAGTACTTGGTTAAAAGAGGAAAATGTGTATATTTCGTGTGTTATGCAAGTCATTCTGTCATATTGCGGTGTTTGCTTCTATTTTAATTGTTCGCAAAATTAATTTTGAGACAGTCCCTTAAGTTTAGGGGAAATTCACTTTTCATATTTTAGCCAAATGTCGCCCATTCGTCTCATTAACTATATTGTTCACACTGTTGACGAAAGATAAGCAATGTTCATTATTTACATTATATTTGTTGCCATAACTGCTCGTTCAATTCAACTCTCTTCCATATGAAGTATTAAAATGAAAAAAACCGTTATCAAAAATAATTGTCGAATTTTATTTTCTGTATTTCAACCATGTGTTGATTGAGCTGATAAATATTTCATTAATTGCTTTATTATTTTCGGTCAGAGAAAAGAAAACAAATGTTCAATTAACATTGCATTCGAGGAAAATATGATGTGATGATCTAGAAATAGTACATTTAAAGTTGTTATATTTTCTTTGAAAAAATATCTGAAAATCATTTTATGATTCTGTAGTAAAAAGAAATAAATGTCGTTCGATTTATTATTTCCATTCAAAGGTTTAGCCATTAGAGATGTTCGTAACACTCAGTTTATAGATGCACAGTTCTAGTTTACTTTGCGCAAGCATAGATTTTACAACTAAAATGCCGAAAATTGAATGTTCTAATCATTTAACTGTTCTTATAACAGAAATGTTTTCTTACGTTTTAAAATAAACTTCGTTTTTATAAATTTTGAAAAAAAAGTAAAATTATTTCGGTTATGTTTTATAATTTCAGACAGGATTCATCTTTACTATTTCAAAGGCGTTTTCACTTTTCTTTTGAAAACGGGTTTGTCTTTTCACTGTGTACACCTTACATCTTGCATTTTTCGCCAGCCCTGTCGCGTCGAATGTACCAGATTGGTTTGAAGAATAGTATAAATCTTCTTCTTAAATGATGACATTCAAATGTACTATTTTCTTTGAAATTGTAGCCGTTGTTATCTAATCTGCGTGAAATTAGAATAACATGATTTTGTATTTTGTTCAAACCACTAGATCTACTAGTTCACATTTAAGTATTGCCATTCAAGTCAGCCACCGCTATCTGCATTCTTAACAAAAGATCGATAAATTAACGTTACGCAACCCGCACGTCACATGAAATGCTCAGTTTCAGAACCGGATTTTCGAAGCTTTTGAAGATACAAAACGTATCCCAAGCACCATCTTGTTTCTTCATGTTAGTGAGCAGAGCATTCATGGCATATAAACAAGAATGGAGAGATGGCGCAGCAGTTTTAAACAGAAACGTGAGGCACTAACGGGAAAAAGCTAAAATTACATGACCATACAGCCTTAGAATATCATTTTATTATGTATTGAAGTTAGATTGCACTACTTTGGTGTAAAATAATGTTGAAACAGCCCCTTGGGTAATAGAACCAGTTTTTTCTTTCGCTACAGTTACCAATTACTGACCGCGCTTCTCTAATAACGAGACATGTCAGAAACTGTCCATGTGAACCATGACAAACATCGTGCGAGTTTTTTTTACATTAGTGATCATTTCTATTTTCACACTAATAGTTTACCAGTTATGTGTTAAAGGAATTGTTATTTTTGAATATGGAGGCATAAGTAAAGATTTACCGAAAACATCCAACTATCACAACGAGAATGTTACTTCAGATAAAAGGGATTCGGTTCAAAATGAAACGTCAAAAGTATCTATAAAGGCATACTCATACGGTTTGGACATTGAAACAGTTTGTGACGGTATTGATATTTCGGATGAAGACACCGTCACTAGTTTGGATTTTACGAAAATGAGTCTTCTTAGTACAAGTGATTCTGAAGTGAATATACAAATAAAGACATATGACAGGCGTGGCCGTAGAAAAAAAATCGGGTTTGATTTTATTACTGTTTTTGCTAAGGGTAAGTCGAATGACGGTTGCGTCGCAGGTACAGTTGTTGATCACGAGAATGGGACTTATACAGGCATTGTTAAATTGTTTTGGTCAGGGGAGACAATAATAAAAGCGAATCTTCTTTCTCCAATACAACATACTTGCCTTCGGCTTCGTGCGATAAGGAAGTACGGACATTCCATGTATTCTGAAGATGTGGCTTATGGAACATTTGGTTTCTTTGAAACCTGGAAAGAAAAAGAGCAAACTGTTTGCGGAGCTATGCCAGTTATTTTCGGCTATAAAAAGCTGTGTAACTTGACTTCAGTTAATGGCAATTTGTCGTTTTACTGCGGGAAGCCGAAGTCCAAAGATTTATATTGTAAGAATATTATATCCGTTGCCCCTGGGTCATTTTACACAAAAAATGTATTAACCACCCAACAGGTACTCAACGAAAACCTTTCGAAACAGCTGAAGAATTTTGTTACTATAAGCATGACGAAAAGAATCACAACCCCACAAGATGTATCCTGTAGCAAACGAACGATAAGGGAGTCTTGGCTTGAAAAAATGCCAACAGGATTCCGATTAAATGGTTCTTGGCATTTTGCAAACTGCAGGACAGATTTTAAACACTCAGTTGGTAATTATAGGAAATGCTTGAACGGAAAAACTGTTTTCACTGCCGGAGATTCAACCATAAGACAATACGCTGAATATCTGTTGCATCATGTTCTCGTCATACGAAATGTAATATTGAAAGACTCGCCTAAATGGGGAGATAAACAGCCAAGCCATTCCTTCAACAACCATAACATAACTCTAATAAACCGTTATCATGAATTACCTTTCCATGGTTATAGAATTTATATCACCAACACAAGTATTTCAGTACCAGAAGAACTCGAACAACTAGCACGAGTAAAAGACTCCGGAGAGAACCTTATTGTGCTGATGTCATACAACTCCCATTTGCAACAATATTTGCCTAGCGTCTTCCGTGAAAGAATTGCGAGGCTTTCAACTGCAATGAAGAAATTGAAAAATGCTAGACCCAAAACAATGTTATTTTTTAAAGGGCCACATGCCTTTAGCGGGAAGGAAAGATCCATCTTTTTCAATGCACATACATCTATGATTTTTAAAGATATTTTATTCAAAGAATTCGGTAAACTAATGGACGAAGTTATATACCTCGACAGTTGGTCTGTTACTGTTGCTCATAACAGCAAAGATTTTCATCCTGTTCATGAGGCAATGGAAAGTCAAATACAACAGTTTATGTCGTATGTTTGTAGTGCATTCTCCAAAAAATAAAATAAAAATAATACAGATTGCATTGCTTCCAATGGAACATCAGACCAGTTTGAATAAGATAATAACAATCACAACCTGATCGATGTACTAAAAAAGAAGGCGATAGGCAAAAACACCTATTTTTAAGACATAATTGTTAAACACGCACGCACGCATGCACACACACATATATATATAACTTTAATCGTTAGTGTTGTTTCAGAATGACATTTTCTTTTTTTAAACATAATGAACAAAAACAGAAAAACTCGTTCAATCACTTTAACGTTATGGTTTAAAGTGGTAAATACATATAAATTAAATAACGATGTATCCATGAGATTTCATAATTTCAGTTTTAATGATATTACTAAGTAGAGAAAAAAGAATTCTAAGCTTATTTAGGGGTGATAGGCAATTAAAGAGATATGAAAAAGCGAAAATGAAGTTTTCCTTTTCTTTTACCTAATCGTATGATATCTGAAATTGCTTTTCAAAATTCACTTATGATAATGTTTTAATGTAGGAATATTTAATATGCAATGTAGTTATAATTCAAAAAGAGTTTTACCAATGTTAAAGTGACAGACTAACAGATGGGCCAACGATGAAAAAAAAAAAAAAGAAAATGTTTATACATTTAGAAATTCTAGCAATAATTGTGAAGAACATATCTAAACTAAGTTACCGACTCATTTTTTGTTACAGAAAAACATCAAAATATAAAGTTTTACACATTTTATCGGAAAATAAATTTACCCCGTTAGTCTCGGGGTAGATACTTGAGTTATGTTATCAATTTTGAAAAGATCACTGGCTCAGTGATGTAGATCGTCGCTCAGTTTTTTACTGACGGAAAGCGCATGGACTTGAATCCTGTTAAAGGCAATTTTTTTTCATTTTTCATGGTGTATAGAAGCATAATATTATGTTTTTTCCATAGTATATCAACTTCCCTTAAATTTTAAAGAATATACCTCAGCTAAATTCTGTGAGTCAGTCGTTTTAAAGTTAAAGTATATTGAAGTGAATTCATTGATATTACGTACCTCATAGTTAAAGTATTAAAATATAAATTCCTTTAAAGTTTTTATCCTTAATAAATATTATTGCCATGGTGAAATTATACAATGCTATAATCTATTTCTAACAAATTTGTTGTTCTAAAGATAAAGTCAGCTTCAAAGTATTTAAAATCATCAAATAGACTATTTCAAGTTAATTTGTTCGGTCAGATTAATATACCGTGCGTTCCAAAGATTGCAAAATTAATATACCGTGCGTTCCAAAGATTGCAAAATTAATATACAGTGCGTTCCAAAGATTGCAAAATTTACTAAAATCAGTGCGTAATCATTACATTTTCCCACTCACTCCTTCTTAACCTTGTACTTTTTTCTAAAATCTGTACATAGTTATTTCTTTATATAACATAACTGAAATAACATGTCATGTGGGGGAAAAAAAAACAAAAAAACAATCGGAATCTTTTTCTTAGGTATTTTCTCGTGGCCACGAGTTTGCAAAATTTGTTGTTTTTTTGTTTGTTTGTTTGTTTTTTTGCTTAGTTATTATCTCGTCACAAGAGAAAGACTATGTGTAATGTGTGACAGTATGTCAGTAGAAAACGAATCTCATTTTATTCAAGACTGTCGAAATACGTTTATCTAAGACAGAAAATTTTATATGAACCTTTCAATAGTAACGAATTTTATGGTTTACCACCAGCTGAAAAACTTAGTAAACTTCTAAATGATTATCCACGAAGGACTGCTAAATATATAGAGGATATCTGTTTGTTTTTGTGGAAGATGAGAATTTATTTCATCGAGTGAACACCATATATGATATTTTCACGAGTGGCGCATCTTCCACTAAAAAACAAACAAATTTTCTTTTTATCTTATGCCAACACGTCAAAAATGGGTATTTTATGACGTTTTTACTCAGGGCCTTCAATAAATTCCCCATGGTGAGCCCCAAATCAGTTAATGCGTACTTTGGTCAAACCGTTACCCCGCACAAAAATGTGCAGACAATCTCCAATACATATGATAACTTTACTTCTGCAGAAATAAACTGAATACACTTTCATCAAATAACATTTATTTTTCTCTACACAGTTTATCAATATTTATTGAATTTTAGCCATACATACTTTAATTATAAAAGCGGATTAATACCGAGTAATATTCAATCAATTGAAATGAAAGTCGGCCATATTGGATATTGTCCATGTGAGTTATGTAAACAAATCAGACATTTTAAATAATTTATGGCGAATTTCATCATTGTTCACAACTAGTTAGGCTCAGGAATTCAATATTATAACTGGATTTAACAAGGTAAATAAATTTCACTCGCTGTCACTGTCTGAAATACAGCGGATTCTCTTGTATTTTCGTGGTGGGGAAATTAGTTCCGGCACAAACAGTGGATTATCAAAGTGGTAATTTCACTGATTCAAAACAGTGGATTATCACTTTTATCTCACTGATATTTCCCTATATTACATTGGTAGATATAAAATAAATCGCAAGTGCTATTACAATTCGCAGAAAACTCTGTATAGATATTCGTAAGTAGATGGACAGAGTAGAAGATTTAAATTTACTAATATTTATGATTCGATGTGATAAAATATATGCATGTTTTTTTCCCTTCGTAATTATCTCGTGGCCACGAATAAGCGATTTTTTTCATAATTATTATCTCGTGGCCACGAGAGAGCAAATGTTTTATCTTAGTTGTTATCTCGTGGCCAAGAGTTAGCGAGATTTTTTTCTCACTTATATCTCGTGGCCACGAATTAATAACGAATTAATAATCTTTTTTTTCTAAGTTATGTCTCGTGGCCACAAGTTAACAAAATTCGTTTTTGTTGTTTTGTTGTTGTTGTTTTTTCTTAGATATATCTCGTGGCCACAAGTTTGCAAGATTTTTTTAAAAAACTCGTAGTTGGATCTCGGGTGCACAAGTTAACAAGGCAATAGATAGATACATAACTGGATATGTGCCTGCAAAGTATCCGGAGTCACGGGATAATACAAAATCTGGGTCAATGTTCAGTCGGAAGGAAAGCGTTCGTTAGGAGATTAGACAAAGGTAGATATCACAGACACTTGGGGTAAAGAAATTGTGCTTGTTTCACACATACGAAGCCATAAGGCACTCATATACCAGTGAATTTTAGCAGTTATTGAAACGTTCTCAGACAGTTACCAAACTTGGTATATGAGTGCCTTATGGCTTCGCATGTGTGAAACAAGTACAATTTCTTTAACCCCAAGTGTCTGTGATTGGAGCTGGAATTACCGCGGCTGCTGGCAGCAGACTTGCCCTCCAATGGATCCTCGTTAAAGGATTTAAGTTGTAGACATTGAAGCTTTCCAATTTCCCCCAACCCCAGAAGACAACAGCTTTATTGTTTGTTTGTTCGAATTGTTGCGTTCTAAGTCAAAACGGCCTCAATGGGCTTCCGTAGTTTTCCATTATTTAACTGAATTGATTAGCTTTGCTCAGAAACACATCATTATAATATAAAAATGGAACAAAGATATATATCACACATCACAAAAGATATATATATTTACGGCAAAATGACGTTGCCGTGTAACATACTGAAAGCAAATTACAACAGACGACTTGTTTTATATGCTTCTAGTTTAACCTAGTAACGGATGAAAAGCCATTACCCAGTAGATAGTCTGTATACATTATAAACATATAGCGTGCTACACGTTGATCAGATCCACAAAATCTTTGCTGTAGATGTTGAACTTTTTTTCCAATCAAATAAGCATGCAATTTTATCAGGATATTAAAATTCTATTTTATAACTAAGAACTGATTCAGTTTATAAACTTTGAGAAAAGCTACTGTTTGTTTTTGTAATCATAAAAAAATCAAAGCAGCTTTTCATTTTCATATGTTTTATATAAAATGAATAAAATCCATCCTAGCAAGTTTTACGTAGGAAGACAAGAATATAAATACGGTACAATCAGTTTGAGTATATAAAATTGGTAGTCGGAATATGCCCTTTAATTGCCCAATCGTCTTCTAACTGATGTAGGAACATCTGTTTTAATAAGGTTTTTTATAGAAATGTTCACTCAGCCATATGTAAGAGCATTAATGAAGGAAAAAAGCAGTTAGACAGTTAGCACCGAATCATATCTCAGTGTTTATAATTAAAGTAGCATTGAATGAAAAGATATATATGTATGTTTTCATTCTATGCGACAGAATCGTGATAAATATAGTGTCTGTGAATATTACCAATCCAAAAGTTTTATTTTTATACTTCGATCGAAGCAGAACAACTAATGCATTCAAAAGTCAAATTTATTCTACTTTGATATTGCTTTGGGAGGCTTCTTTTTAATACCAGTTTTGAAAGTATTTAATAGTTAGGCAAACTTGAACAAAATAGTAAATATTTACACAGAACATCTCCTTATATACTGGAGACTTGGACACTTGGAGGTTGCACCGTCACCGTATCATCGATTTCCGTAAGAAGCTTACAGAGACTGCAAGGTGATTGCACTGAAAATGCACGACCCTATCATTCTCCCCACAACCTCCGTACTGATCTGTCCTGAACATTCCCCTGGGAGCCCGTACAAAAAAAAACACGATACTCATTTACAATGTAAACATATACGCCGTAACTCGTAGCCACCTTCGATGCCCGAAAAGAAAACGTACAGAAAATCACATGGAGCCCGTGGCAAATGTTAATAAGATCTAACAGAGGTTCAGTTATGTCAGTCAGTATTTATTTCTATCTATAGTGGAGATATTTTAATCTTGCATATTTAATTTAATAATTTCACCTCAAATGCTCTTAATTATCTTATTCTATAATGATTAGAAAATGATGATACACAAAATTTTGCATTTACCAGGCATGAGGAATAATCTTCTCAACAATTTTATGTTTGTACAACTTCTAAGGTCAGGTCCCTTCATTTAAATCGACGACAAAGCTACATAACATCAATTTATTGAATACGTCAATGGCATTTCTTAAGGTGCTATAAAAAGTTTTCATAAAAATCGACACATATACACGGCTGTAAATATGAAACCGAAATTCTGCCATTTTCTTTATTTACTTGTTTTTCATAGTACCGCTGCTGTAGATTACAGCTGAAATCGCCAGAAATATTATTTTCCTGACATGCTGCTATATAACATGAAACTGAAGACTAGAATTATACAATTTAATTAATGGAAGACCTTTTCATCTAAAAGGTATTTTTGATTTGAAGTTAAAAGTAGTTGTTCACGAGTGTGATTCTGTTTCGCGATAAATATTGGTCTTGCGTTTTAACAACATACTGGCTTACAAAATCTCCGACGATAAAGGAGTAGTACTTTTAAATGTATTACAACTAGTTTACTTAGTTTTCTTAAAGGACTTCAATCAGACTCTAATAATAAGATTTGCTATCAGGTTTCACTCATGAAATCCGCTTAAATTGCCATAACAAGTACATTTTGCGAAACGCAGTGGTAGTTTCTTTCAAACATATTATTTTTATTTTTCATGTAAGCTTGTTGATCGTACGATATTATTTTATTTAGCCTATTTCTATATTTATAGTATAGATACTAATTAAAAGCGGTAACTAAATGGCATATAATGTACACGTTATGTTTATTTTTAATAAGTAATTTTTATTGCGCACCTGTTACTGCCGCCTATCTTACTTGTTTTAAGTTGTCATTGACAAACACAAACACTATGTTGAAATAAATTGAGAATCTTAGTCACCTAATATCTGAAAAGCAGGTTATTCGATGGAACGGTACCTAACAGAAATATCTCTAAAGCATTAGGCAAAAACATGACCCGGTCGTTTAAAATGGACGGAAAAAATAAGTTCAAAACATGGCTACCTTAAGATTCAAATGTTACAGTTAGGCGATTTCTTAACCTCTATTTCTTTCGCTTCCCCCCTCCCCATCCCGAAAAAAAGAACGTACCCCGAAAATTGAATATTCTTAGTGTTTTGAAAAAAACCGGAAATGAAACCTTTTTGCTTTCATCCCAAAACGCGAATTGATTTCTTCGTATTGGAGAGCTTCAGAAATGCGAAACCACTACTATACAGTTATCATAAACAACAGTTAAACAGAACAAAAGATTTAAATGTTTCATAGTATTTTTACTTATTAAGGTTTTGAAAATTTTAACACGATTTGCAAAATAGCATTGAGGGGACTGACCTCTGCTTTATTCATTGCAAGACTGTATATTGAAGTGATTAACGACCTTAGCTACAAACAAACATTGAGCTTTATCGAGTTTTCTTTAAAATGAATAAGTAAATCAATGAATATATAATTAGAAGCCAAGATGTCCCCTAGGTTTTAAACAGCTGCCGCATATTAGCAACATGGAAGCTGTCATTTTGTTTCCATTAAAAGTCAATAAAATCTGTCGTAAAAAAATCGACAAACACATCCCAGAATGCAATTATAGAATATAAATGTAAAACGTATACAGTACAAATGCGTTCCGAATTGAATAGCAATGAATCAGAGAATAAATACAAACGACTTTCTATACAAATAAGAAATTTACTGTACAAATAAGAAATTTACTGTACAAATAAGAAATTTACTGTACAAATAAAAATAAGAAATGTACTGTACAAATAAGAAATTTACTGTACAAATTGATTGAACTGAATATACATGAAAATTATGAAATACAAACGTACTTTTTACTGATTACAATTGAAGACATTATCAAATACTTAATATAAACATATTAACATAAAATGAGAAATACACAAAACAAATAAACGTAATTTAAAAATATCGTGAAAACGAAAACGTTTGCCAGACAGACAAACTACCCGCGCAACTCATACACTGACCAGTGTAAATGACCGAGAGGGATACACAACTTACCTGTGTAAAGTTTCAAGCTTGAGCGATACAAGAACATTTTACACATGCACAGTTTCTTTACTTTTTTTCGCTAGTATTCAATACAGTGTGAACACTGAATAGTTCAACGTTTAATATGCGATGCATTTTGGAGATCTTTCATTGTATTGATTTATTGACTGGAAAAGGAACTCTGACATTCCACATATTTTCCATTGAGATCAAATCTGTGTGCACAACAGTTCAGAACATCATTCTGTATTAAACTAGATGGGTGTTCAGTTGAACACTTCTGTCGCCCTTGGGTACTCTGTTAGAATAACTAAAAAGGTAAACAAGAGCCTGCTGGAAAAGATAGCATGCTAGTCAAAGTACAACAAGACATGTCCACAGACAGCATGCTCCACTTTTCTCAGTGCTGGATAATTAATTATAAGCCAAGTTAAACAAGAGGCCCAAGTGAAAAAAAAATGAGTAGGAGAGGGGAAGTACCTAGTCATACAAGATGAAAAATTTTTTTTTGAGGAGGGTGGGGGGGGGGGAGAGTGAAGTACTTATGTATTTAGAAAAAAAAAAATCGGGCACATGGGTAGAGGGGGGAGTTGGGAGGGGGGTGGATGGGGAGTCAAGTACCTATGTATTTTAAAAAAATCGGACCCCGGGGGGTGTGGGGACTGGTTTGGGGGGGGGGGGTTGAGGGTGGATGGGAAGTCAATTACCTATGTATTAAAAAAAAACAATTATAAAATAAAATAAAAAAATTTCGGGCCCGAGTGGGGGGGGGGAAGGGTGGGGCCTGATTTGGGGGAGGGTGGGGTTGATGTTTTAAAAAAATCATGCTATGGGGTGTAAAAATATGGGGGAGGGGGTACGTAAGCAGGGTAGGGGGGTCTCCATGCAGAGGGTTGGGGAGAAAGGGGGGAGAGTACTTACCCATCTCATGTCAGTTCATATTTTATTTCTAGGCTTAAGAAGTTTTTTTCCTATATATAAGTATAAGCAAAATTAAGTGACCCCTAGGGAAGGGGCTAACTGTGACCCCAGGGACATGGGTACCAACAATCTTTGCAGGGCTCTTGCTGGTGATCAAGTATTCCAAGTTTGAATGGAATATCTTTGATACTTTTTGAGAAATTGACATTAACAAAAAGGTTAACCAAGAAATTTTAAGTTGAAAAAGGGGCATAACATTGCAAAAATAAATCTGAGGGTTATCTGCCCTTGAGAAATGGTGTTGTCTTAAGTGATACAATTGTAAGCATTACAACTGGAAAGTTTGATAAAGCAATATTCAAAAATGGCACAGTTATAGCCAATGTTAAGTTTTTATCACAAAATCCAAGTACAAAAAGGGGTATAACTCTGTCAAATGTGACCTTGACCTAAAGATTTTGGCATCATCCCAACCCTGTTGTCATAAGCAATACAATTTGAAAGTTTGATAGGGAAATGTTAAGAAATGGCAAAGTTATAGCCAATGTTAAGTTTTCGTTTTTTTAGATGGCTCTGAAAAGTCTCTACATTCTACATTAAAAGTTTTACATGAATTTGCGCATTATTCGGGATTAAAGGTTAACTTTGAAAAGACAAATGTAATATGGATAGGATCTTTAAAATATAGTACCAGATCAATTAAAACAAGATGGAAATTGAACTGGGGCACCATCTCTTTTAAACTTCTTGGTTTGATGTTTCATGTTGACCAAAGAAAAATGATTGATATGAATTTTAATGACAAAATTGATAAAATTAAGAACAGTATTACTTATTGGAATAGACGGGAGCTCACACCAATTGGTAGAATAACTGTAGTAAAATCTCTTCTTTTACCACTTTTAACTCATCTTTTTATATCCTTACCAAATCCTGATATACAGATATTACATAAAATAAACAATCTATTTTTTGACTTTGTGTGGCAAGGTACACCAAAAATAAAAAGAACAATATTTACAAAAGATTATGCTGAAGGCGGTTTGAACATGATTGATGTTTATGCGTTTATAAAAAGCTTAAAACTTACTTGGCTCAGGAGATTATTGATGGAAAATAAAAAATGGTCTACTCTTGTAAGTAATGTAATAAATATTGAAAAGCTATGTAACTTTGGAAATGAGTACACAGAAAAAATAGTTTGTCAGTTAAGAAATTGTTTTTGGAAAGATGTTTTGCATTCATATGCTTGTTTTATTTCTTGTTTTAAGATTAGCAGTATGGACATGTTTTTAGATATGCCTCTCTTTTACAACCACTATTTTCTCATTGATAAAAAACCGATTTATTGTAAAAAGTTGTATGACAAAGGCATTAGATTTGTAAAAGATATTATGAATGGAAATGGTACTTTCTTAAGTATTATAGATCTAGAAGTGAAAACAGATGTAAAAATTAATTTTCTCACATATGCAGGAATGCAAAGAGCTATCAAACAATATTTAAAAGTGCTACATTTTGAAAATGAAATAAATAGAACAGAACAGAACAGAAAGTATATTAAGACAAGATCATGTTTTCCCGATAATACCATGTTTTTTAAAATCTATAATAACTTCAGTAAAAGGCGCAAAACAAATTTACAACATATTCATAAGAAATACAGATCTTCCTGCATGCCAAGAAAAATGGTGTAATGTTTTTGAAATCGATAAATCTGAATGGAGATATATACATAGCTGGATTTTTACAACATGCAGTGATACATACTTACAATGGTTGCAATTAAGAATCGTGCATAGAATTTTAGGTACCAGTTGATATGTTGTATAAAATGAATATAACCACTTCTGAAAGATGTACATTTTGTAAAATAGAAAAAGAAACATTAATTCATTTATTTTGGGAATGTACCTACTCAAAGTCCTTGATTATTGAACTGACAAGTCTTATTAAGGACTATGATGTTAACTTTTATGTGAACTGTAAAACCTTCCTTTTAGGATACCCCAGCAAAATGTTTTGTCAATATAATATTGTATGTTTAGAAACGAAAAGGATATATATTTTTATGTAGAAGAAAGCAAGTAAAGCCATCTATTCATGGACTAAGAAGAAGTTTCAAACTTGCCTCTGCAATTATGCATGAAACACACAGAAACGAGAAGAATAAAAAAGCGTGGACTTTAGTAGAACTATTGAGTATATAAGGCATAACATTAAATAAATTTGAAATATTAGTTACTTTGTTGTAAAATTTTTTGCATGTATATAAGTGTGACAACATATAACATAAAAGAGGCCATATTGTTTATTGGCTTGAGTATATAAACATGTTATTTTCTCCGTTTGTAAAATATATTAAAATGTTATATATACATATATATATATATGAATATATATAAACATAGTTGTAAGGTTAGTAGAGGATGGCTCCCCGACCTCTATTTAACCTATGACGGGGAAAATAAACGGGGTTACCCAATACAAATGGGGCCTCCAAAAAAAAAAAAAAAAAAAGTTTTCGTGACGGACTGACGGATCGACAGACGGACAGACAAAGCGATCCCTATGTATCGCCGTTTCTTCGAAAGGGCGACACAAAAAGGATTTGACATTTCGTCATTTAGAAACACTTCATGTTGCTACTGATATCAAAAGTGTTATCAGTGTCACCTGAACTTAGTTATATTACAAAGTATTTTTCTTTTTTTACGAACTGACGGTATTAAACATTTCCTTTTGAGCAAAATGATAACTGCGTCTAGCAAAATTTTGCAAAGAGATCAACCCGTATACCAACACTTTAACATATCGCGTTTACACATTACCAATTAAATGTTACTGGATATTTAAATTCTTCAAAAAAAATCACTGGAAAGAACCGACACAGGTTACAGGAATTTCTCTGAAGAAAGATAAAAAAAGTATACAATACAGATCATTAAAACCGTCTACAGATGCGTTGAATAATAAAAACAAGAGCACCGGTGGGCGGACATTATATGACCGAAAGGCTTTTTTTTCCTAAGTATGATGCATTTGTGATATAAGGAAGGAAACCTTAGGCTTTGGAATTAAATGATTTGCTTTATATTTTGATTTTTTGTTTTGTTTTTTGATTTATCATGTTTTGATTTTTATAATATTAAATTTTATAATTTTAATTTTAGAGTTTTATAGATCTTTATCATATTTGAATTTTAGGTGTTATAATTTGTATGAATGTCAGTCCTTTCAGAAGTTAATGGTGTTCATGATGCGATGCATAGTTATCAAGTTATAGTGCAGAAATGTTGATTGTTTAGTTAAATGTCACCTTGACCTTTTATGTACTTATCCCGAAAAGTATAGGAGTCATGTATTCAATGATTGCAATCATCCTAAGAAGTTTGAAGTATAAGGCGTAGTTGCCAAGTTATACAGCAGAAATGATTTTCAGTGTTTAGGTCATTGTGACCTTGACATCTGACCCTGAGATGTATGGGGTCATTTTCTCAATGTAATCAATCATCATAGGTTTGAAGATTGTATGGCAAATAATTATACAGTTTTACACATAATAGTTTTCAGTGCTTAGGACACAGTAACCTTGACCTTTAACTGACTCCAAAGTCAATATGGGGTCATTCACTTAATGTGTGCAACCATTTTACGAATGTTAAAGTCTCTAAGACTACTGGTTGTCGAGTTACAGAATGTAAATGATTCTGAACATTTAGGTCACTGTGTCCTTGACCTTTGACTACTGATCTGAAAAAGAAATAGGGTTCACTTTCTCAATGTGTGCAACCAATGTATGAATTTTGAAGTCTCTTAGACTTGGTTGAGTTACAAAGTTTAAAGGATTCTAAACATTAGGTGACTGTGACCTTGACCTTTGATTTGATTTACTTACCCCAAAATTTATAAGTGTAATTCTCTTAATGTGTGCATCCACTATGTGAATTTTGAAGTCTCTAAGACAAATGGTTGTTGAGTTATACAGTGTAAATGGTTCTTAACACTTAAGTTACTGTGACCTTGACCTTTGACCTACTGACCCCAACATGTATAGGGGTCATCCACTTAATGTGTGCAATCAGGATATAAAGTTTGAAGTCTCTATAATAAATGATTGCCAAGTAACATAGCGGAAATTGTTTTCAATGTTAAGGCCACTGTGACCTTGACCTTTCAGCTACTGACTCCAAAATCAATAGGGGTCATCCACTTAATGTGGGCAATATTCACATGAAGTTAAAAGACTGTAGGCCAAAAAGTTACTGAAGTTATCCACTGGAAACCAAATTTCTAACGGACGGACAGAGCGTCAAGGACCATAACATAATATGGCTGATGGAAAATATAATAATAATTCATAATATGAAGATGGAAAAGTGCAGGGTGGCAGGAGTTCTTTTGATGAGACGTTAGTGTCATCGATCATAGACGTTGTCAACAGAGACCGGCGCGTCACTATACAGAACATTTGTAACCTTACTGGGTATAGTTATTGAAGAGCACATCGTGTTTTAAAGCGACTGACTCACTGATGGTTCTAAGCTGCATGAAAAAGGAAATGTTTATACTTTTAGAGATTCTTTTTGTAAATGTGAAGAACATATTTAAACTAAGTTATTGTCTCATTTATTGTTAATGAAACACATCATAATATAAAGTTTTACACACTTTTACAAAAACAAAAAAAAAACAGAAAACGAAACAATTTACCCGTTAGTAAGGGGGTAGATATTTATTGTATATTTTTAATTTTGACAATCGGAATTACCAAGGTTTTGTGGCTCAGTGGTTTAGATTGCCGCTCTAAGTTTTACTAACTGGAAGGCCATTGGTTCAAATCCTGTCGAAATCGTTTTTTCTCGTTTTTTATATGATGTATAGCAGCATATTGTTATGTTTTTTGAACATTAACTTCTCTTTTAAATTTTTTAAAGAACGAATGAGGTAAATTTCTGTGAGCCAGTCGCTTTAACAGCTTAAGCAGTCTGATATGAAAAAGGCCAGTGCCACGTTTGTTAACGGATGAAAACAAACTCATGCGTATTCGTGCACCTAAGAAATACTTTGCCCGCTCTCAAAAAGAAAGGACATACTTTTTTGATAGGATCATCACAACTAATGAAATATTGATTATTTCTTCGGTCCGAAAAACAGAGGAACAGTCTCGCAAGTGAAAGACAGCACATTTTGCAACTTCAAAGTCGACTTAAGGCTAAAGGAATGTGCATGTTCTTTGTCGACCGCCGTTGGATGATCAGGATGATCCTTTAATACACTGTACCGATTGGACAGTATTGTTTTTTCAGTATGTTTAGACCTTACACAAATATTCATGGCTTCATTATAACCTCTTCATCTGCTGATAAATTTTCCGTCTGCTAAATTTCTGTCTGCTTGACACCAGCATTGTTGAAGAAAAGGCCTGATGCAAACATAGAAACTTTAATTCTGCACCAGAATAACACACCTGCAACAGAGCACAATCGACAATGAAGGACATCCAGCTTGTGGTTTTGGATTAAGTGGAATACCCACCTTACTCATCAGACCTATCTAATAGACTACACAATATTCCCAACTTTTAAATCCGCTCTGAAGGGCACAGGTTTGAAACAATTCAAAACTCACAGACGCTGCTCTTCGTTAGGGGTCAGGGTACGACAGGGAGTGGTATGCAGATGATAAGGGGACATGAGAAATGTGTTTCGTGTAGCAGTGATTTTTTGGAAAAGTGATTGACATTTAAGCTATGCACAGTGTCATTGTGTTAGAACTCTTAGCTCTAAGCATATCTGATACATTTGTTATTTTGTTTTGTATATAACTCCGTCATCATTGCTACTGACTTTTTGAGTAGTATTCGAATAGAGATTGAACTACATTAAGTAGGATTTTTACCTTCCAACTAAATGCTCCATCGACATCATAGACGGAGTCCGGTGAATTTGGAACCCTCGTTCTTTATTTCAAAGATGTGTCCAATGACTGTTTCTTAATTTACAGTGAAACTAATTTTTCAACAAGGGGGATAACAATATACTTGAGATACCCTTGTACAGAAGCAGAAAACACTGACAGTCTCTTATATGTTGACACAAGGTAAAGGTACAGATATTCCATGTATTTTCAAGACAAGAAAACATATTCTCATTAAGCCGGTATTTCACCAGAGTTAAATTTATTTTGTTAATTTGTATTATATTGGATACATTTTATTATCGAATTTAATTTATCCTCATGATTATAAACTTTACAATATTTGGGGTCGAATTTCGTAATTGGGTCGAAGCATTCTATTATTTGTGCTGGTCTGAGCCGACAAGGAAATCACCATTATGGTGGCGGCTTTGAGTCAAATAACATGTTGCTTTATTTATTTATTTTTTGTATTTTTTGGCTAGAATGACTGCAGTTTATTTGTATAGTACAGAAACATTCAAACCTCAGTTCTTCTTCATGTTAAAAATAAATCTTCGGAACTCAACATCATAGTTTGCCATCTTACAGTACCATGTTTTCCATTATGAACAAAGTATCATAAAGCTATAGCATATGGATCATAGTAAACGATTTATAATAAAATAGAGTATTTATCTTTATATGGTCTAATGTTCTAAGGTTATAAGCAATGGAAAATATTGAATGAATATTCTCTTGCATTTAGTTTCAAAATGGGGTCGGCTGAATATAGTGACGTGGCAAAAAGTTGACACGCTGTAATAACGGTACGATCACGTGAAAGGACAAACGTGGTTGGCTTCATGAAAATTGAAGGAAAGCTTGTTGTGACAGAAGTTAGAAGATACGTGCCGATGAAGCTTGGAGATAAGTAACGTTTACGTATTCTTAAAAATTAGGTTTCTATCGACAGTCTTTAGGGGTAACATTCTACTTTTGGTTAGTAATATAATTGAGGCTAGATATAGCTGACACTGGAAACCTTTTCATCTATATAGCAAGTACACAGTCAACTCATCGTCTGACTGTACCGACATACGGGGGAGTTAGCAGTCAATGTCCCTATGTTTGAAAGGTAGTTTAGTACATGGAAACAGCGTGAGACGATAATCCGCTAAACACTGAATGGACGGACGGGGTGGCAGAAGAATACATCAAGAAAATTCAGTCATACGCATAGACTATTGATATCTATCGTTTAAAATCTTTTAGATGTAGCTGAAAAAAATTAATATTGAGGGGTCAAGATTTCCTAGATGGACAATTAAGACGGACGAAAACAGGGTAGATGTGAATAGTTAATCTTTTGAACATTATCCATATATTGCTTATGTAATTTTATTAATGTAACTTCAATACCAGTTATACACTATCTAACACAGTACAATGTAACAAAATAACAAGACGAACAACAAAAAGGTGGTTCTTTGCAAAACAATCAATATATATTATTTATACCAATAAATTCAGCGTACGTTGCCCATCTATGACAAACGTTGTTGCAGGATTGACATAGATCTACTTTAGATTATGAAATGATTCGGTGGTGAGTAAGGCTTAAGGTGAATGGCTAGAAAATCATACATGAATATGAATTCCAATATCTTATAAGAGAATAGATTTGTAGTGTAATGAGGGGTTCTGCAACAGAAATCTCCACGTATACTCCTTTGTAATGTAGAATTTTAAGACAGGTTAATTAGTCAAAAGGGTACAAAGTCATCTGATAAATGCACAATGCTAACATGACTGTCAAATCTTGACAGGGTAGTCCTGTATATACGGACTCAAGTATCCCTATGGTCAATAAGGTATATGTTAAACACTGACAGTCATACATGATCTAGACAGGAATTAAGTAATTTATGGATATCTGTCTGTTATGATTGTTATAAAAATGAGAGTTATTTCAGTATTTGGGAAGAGATTTAGCAAGAGGAGACCTATGTGAGTTTTAGAGGCCGTGTCGGCTATAGGTCAGGGCAGACTTTCAGATGTCTGTCCTGTTAATCTAGGTTGGATTTGGACGTTAAAATATTTGTGGAACATAAATTTTAAGTTACAGACAATAGATAAATATCTTGAAGTCTGGACATTCAACAGCATAATAACAATTAACAATATGTTTAATAATCAATAAACTGTGTGAAAGTTTTTCAGAGTTTGGTGATTCTACGTCATCCTGGGTGAGTTTCTTAACTTTATTACAAACTATTAGCTTAAGAGGGTCCACTGGCGAAATTCAAACTAACACCATTTTTGTCTCTGTTTTTTATGAAGATTAACTTATTGTAAGTTCGTTTCTAAAAAAAATCATAGGTTGCCGAATAAACTTTTTTACAAATGTAACTGGCAGCTATGCAGTCTAAATTAGGCTTTTAAACTCTGAAACTTGCTGAAAATTTAACATTAACTGACAAAAGTTCAAATATTTTAATCATGAAGGGTACTAGTATTCAATTTATAAAATATTAAGAGAACTTATCAGTATAGACGCTATTAAAAAATGATAAAAATTTAACATTGGCATCTAATGTCAAATTTCAATTAATTATCCTAAAATGTCTAGATTTACGAAAAAATCACTTTTGAAGCAAATTTCACCAGAAAAAGTAGTAATGGCATAATAACAACAAATTCATAATAAACTTATATTTTGTAGATATTAAAATGTATGGCCATTCAAAAAAATGTAATAAAAAGAGTATGTCATCTTTAAGAGCTATCAAATAAAAATTTCTATGACCTATCAGGCTGTAACAGCCAAAAAGTCACATGTATACTTTGGATTAATTTATTATATCTGATGCATCTGATTATGTAAAATAGGTACAACTGATACATAAACAAAAAATATAAGTATAAAAAACCACTTTAGATCTATATTATACATCTCAGTTATCCAGATATGTAGAAAATGGGTAGCAATTTACCCCACCCACTATGTTTCGCATAGCAAAAACTTGAACATGGTTAATTACCAAACAAAGATTGTTGCGTTCGCCACATCTAATACTTTATGAACAGACCAGCCTAAGATAACACATTCATCAATTCATACATATTTAAACAAATAATCTTTCACAAATAGAGGTGAGAAATAGCCTAAGCAGTCACTAGAACAGTTTTTGACAATAAATTGTCATGAAGGCTGCCAAAAACATTTCAAATCTTGGAGCTATATAAAGTTGAAGTCTTGCAGTTTCTGTCTTTTACAGAATCAGTATTGGTTGCTCTGGGTAACAGGCAACTATATAGCAAGAAGACTTAAGTTTCTCTTGATAAGAATTTTTACCTTGTGTCATATGTGCACTAAACATGATTACACATTATTGTGTACAAGTAAAAATAATAATGCTAATAAAAGTATTCTACTTATCCTTATTAGACCTTAATGTTCATCAAGAAGTAAATTCTCTACAGCAGCTTCAGTAAGAAGTCTTCAGATCAATTTGCCTAAGCCTTTTTACATCTTCATTTTATTCATCCCCATTGTAAAAGTTTAAGAGCATACTTATAGTGATGAAAGTCAAAATTTCTCATACTGTCGCCTATATGAATAAGCCTTTACTTTGAAAAGTTTCACACTTAAAGTTTAATTTTCATTTATCCATTAGATTTCCAGTTCAAAGTTATCCAGAATTCCTGTCTGGAAAGAAGTTTTGGCATAAAATACCAATTGTTGATCTATCTGAGCACTAACAGCAGTCATCTGGGCACTTGAAGAACCTCTCCCTGTAAACAAAAGACAAACTAAATTACATGAATCTAGATAGGGTTGTCAAAACTGTGTCTGTACCAAGTTCTTCTGTTTTATGGCATTGCAACATAATTTTTATAAACAATGTAATGCTTTGAATATTTATCAAGGGTATATTTTTAAATTGCAGAAAAAATATCTACTACATATTTATGCACATGAATGACCTTTAGGGACAAGATGACGGTGAAAAATGCAATATGTCCACAAGTCAAGAGTCCTACATTCAAAGTTTTACTGTTTTCCTTTGCTCAATTTTTGCTCACGAAATGTTCTGTTAAAGGTAACTCAAATAAAGAACAATTACTGTTTAGGTAGTTTGAATCATTCACATAAAAAATTAGAAATTTAAATGATGTTCTACTGAGTTCCTGGTTTCAACCCCAGCTGAATGCACTCAAATCAATTAGACAGTGATATACATTCATACTTCCAATGAAATTTTCTAAGGAAAGGCACAAGAAAGGCACAACTGACATTCCCTTACAAAATTTAAAACTGAAATAAATTTACAAACAAAGTAAAACCATCTGCAGAAACTTAATGAAAATGAAAAAAAAAAAAACTTCTATAGAGATTACGTTTCGAAAAATAATACCACAGCAGTTAAAAGGCAGTTAACCAAGATGATTAAAAGGTTAATCTCTATGTTCATTACATTGCTATTGGGCGGTCAATTCTACATACACTTGATGTTTCTTCACTTATCTATCTAAATGAAGACTTCGAACCAATTAAGGTAAAATATAAAGACAAAGTGGTATGATACATGTTTGATTTGTCGATGACATTAACTTCTTACGGTATAATCTGCAAACTTTGTTTCTTTATTTTTCTTTGTGGGATAGGGAGTATGAAATACATAATGACAATCTAATCTGAGGTCCTAGACTTAACATTTTAAAGATTTACAGCTGCAATGATAGGAAAAGTGTTAATCAAGTGTAAACAAACGGACCTTTGCAACTGAAAAATAAATTGCCTTTCTGACCTCTTTCTTGAAAGTAATTACTAATGTTCAGTTAGCATAAACTGTTCAGTTTTGGGCTGACAGGTGGGGCATTTCCTTTGAGTATCAAGCAGAAAACCAGTCTGTATGCAGTTAAACCCATTAATGTTAGCTTATAACTGGATAAAAATGAAAAAAGGAAATGACATAAACATCACACATTTTTTACAAATCTCTATTTTCGTTTTGCAGAAACAGCTCGGATTTACGGAAAATAAAAAAAAACTGATAAAGTTTAGACGTACATGTACTGCTGGTTGTTGTTTACATATTGTCTTCTCATATCAGCACTTTGTTCACGTCTTTTTCTTTGTTTATACATGCAAATGATTTTTAATGTTTACATGTTCCGGATAACCGAAAAGTGGTCTGGATTTAAGGGAGATAACTCTCATATTCGTCCAAAAACTAGCAGACGTTTCCTGTCCAATATTTTGCAAAATAAAAGCGGTAACGCAGGAAGACCTATTGAGTATAGTTTCTTTTATCCTTTCTTATCAAAAAATAATACGTTAAGAGCAAGTTTCAATTTTGCTGCGCAGACAGCTCAAATTCGTCACCAGTGGACCACCTTAAGTCGGAAGCATTGGGATAAAGGTAACAGATCAGGATTTTTGAGATACTTAGTTAGCAATCTGACTGATGTATACGATCTAAATAAGGTTAGATCCAAAGCCGACCTATTCAATTCTATCTTCTTGATAATCTGAATTTCCAGTATAGTTATTTATATCCCACACATGGCGTGTTAATATTGAATGTGTATACTTCTAAAGCATGTTTAAATGATCTTGAATATTTTGAAAATAGTTTGTGTTTCGTCGGATAAATAAATTCTCCTTCGATTCATATGACAATAGTTTCAGTCTATATTTACTAAATGAATATTAATCATTGTATGAGCATGGTGACAAAAATATTCACGAAACAGGCCTGTTTATTTTGGAATACATGTGGTATCTATTATTTGTCAAGGGCTACTTGAAATATTCCGACACATACAATAATCTCAATATTTTACAAGGACCTCTTGATTTTTTTTACTAGAGTGCAACAGTTATGAGTCTATGGACATTCAACTGAGTAATTTGGGATCCCAGTTAAATATAGATTTTCGCATGCGCAACTTTGGTGTTCCAGTGGTTAAATTTAAAAAAGGTGTTTTAACTGCAAAAACTTGAGAGCTAAACGCTGATTGAAAGGTCATGAGAAGGTGACTTCTTGATCTAATAGCGGAGTGATTTTAATTATTTGCATTCGAACAACTTCTTTTTTAATTATTGATAAGGTGCAAATGTTTTTACACGTTTAGTTATAATTCTTTAATGTATGTGATTCACTCATTGTGAATCTTTTGCTGTATTTCACATTGCACGATCTCGACACAAGATCTGATTTGAGCCAAGAAAACGAATATGGAGCGTGATTCGTGAATGTTAGAAATAAATACAAACTTTATTTTGAAACATTTTGAACACCTACTGAAGTTGCTTCGAATTATTAGCTGTACTTCTGAATAAGCAATAGTAGAAGGGACAGCATCTTAATGATTCATTTTCTTTAAAAATGGTATAGCTACAGTTCGGTGAAATATAACTTCAAAGCTTAATTAAGTCACTGATGTTTATGAGAAAAGCTTATTGAAGAGCTAAGAGGCTGTGGCTGTGAAAGGAGACGAAGAGATATGCCTAAAATCATATTTTACCCTGAACATTTTTCCGCCTTTAACATGAAGGAAGTTTTTACAAGTGTAGAGTTGAAGTTTTGAATTTTACACAAATATAGCTATGATATCAAATTCAGTTATTCATTTTTTGTTTTATTGTTGGGTCGTTTTTCCCAATTAATCGTTCATTCATCCTTTTGTTCTTGTCTCTGTTCGTTCGGTTTTTCCTTCTTTCCTTCTTGTGTCCTTCTTTCTTTCGATTAAGATCGGCAAAAATACTGAATGAAAGGAAAAAGGGAAAAACCCTTAGATTTATAAAGAACTATGTAAGGATCCAAAATTCGACATCATCTCCATGCTTCTACTTTCTGCAAAATAATTTTAGAAAACAAATGATCGTTGTTAAACTTTGCATTATGTTAAATCATTCCAATCTGTTGTTCGCCCTGTCGGGGTACATCTTTTATCATTTATCATATATAAATACGTATTTTGGCAAATTGAAAATATAACTGATGAACAATGTAAAGGCCAGAAAAACAGTTATGAAGGTGGGTAAATATACTGAAATGAGCGCAAAATGCTAAAGGTTAGCAACTGAGTGTAACAGGAGAATGAAGAATTATTACGAGGCCATGAGGCTATGACGTATTAAGTGCCCCAGTTATATGGTTTGAACTTAGTATTAGCTAAAACAAATTTGAAATTACGTTTCCTTTTTGTCTTTTTATTGTTAACCTCATTTTAACTCAGTATTAAGCGCTTAATACAGAGGGTGACACATACTTGTTTGTATGTAGAAATTATAATTAAAAGAATGGAATTATATGTGTATTGTTAAATTCTGAATAAATAACTACATGGGAAGGTGAGTGGGCCTTTGAGATTTTGTTTTTGTTTTCATTATTTCATTATGAAATAGGAGCTAGAAATTAAACACTTAGGAAAGCTGATTTTATCACTAGTTATGGCTGCAGAAGTTCAGTAGAAGGCTGTGAAATGCGATATTGTAAAAACGGTGGGGACAGCAGTTTTCTAGCCCTAGCTGATTAAGGTGTGCAATAGCAGACAAACAAGAAGTATGTGTTGCAACGCCACTGAGGTGCACATAAAATATCAGGCTGATTGTCTTTCATAACATTTGCCTCTGTCATTGGTAAAACGACAGCATTTCTGCTGTTCTTTCTTACCAAAACTCACATTTAAAAATTACATTTAATATAAAAGTTATCATTATACCGGTATGTATGCATGTATATATTATATCAATTATATCTCTGTCAATAAACAGCTGTTGGCACATTTTTACAGTAATAGATGTGTGTACTGCAATGTGTATGGCTTACAGAAAATAACAATATATCAAATTGCCATTAGTAAATGCAAATACTGTCGAACTCTCACCTGTCTGGCTCTTTGGTTACAGCCCGTCGGAATCTTTCCATTATATTGATAAGAGTAGGAAAATGATTCTATCCAAAACGGTTTATAAAAAGACAGACATGAACACCATATGGGCAGTCCACGTCATAGCGCATTCAAAGCGTAACTGGACAATGGACAATCTTTGACAGGTCCAGTAGTATTGTACCGGCTTTAAATTCTGTAAATAGTCTTGAGGAACCACGTTTTTCACTTTTTATCTTCGTTTAGTTTATCATTATAGTAATTTTAGCCAGACATATTACTTCATTTTTCTTGACACTTATATAGGTGTTCATTGCACTATGGAAGGAAACCTGATTAGGGGTAAGAAATAGGGCTAGCGCTAGAATTATAATCGTTGTCCACCTGAAAGCCTAAAACTTTCTTAATTTACTTTTTCTTCGTTAAGAAACAGCTTAAAAGCAAAGACACGTTAACCTTTCTCAAAAATGTCGATATTCAACATTTAACTCAACTTCCTTTGAATATATTCTTCATAATATCAACAACATAACAGTAAGTAGACATTTATCATATGATGTTTACAACAGCAAATTATGCATACACACTAAAACACAAATCTTGCATGAAGTTTATCTAAATAAAGGGAGAAAGTAAGTTAAAATTTAACATTTGCAACGATAGATACGCCAAACAGAACGATGAAAAATTTTATGGGGATCTTTAAAACATTGGTTATTGTTTTAATGTTAACATATACGATTTACAAGTTAAGTGCTACTGGATATTTGAATTTTTCTTCAGGAAATTCATTGGAAGGATCCGACGATAGAAGATGGAAAATTATACAAAACATGTCACCAGAACCGTCAAAAAGCTCTATGATAGAGTTCTCAGAAATGTTGGATATTGCAAATGTTTGTGACAATATTGACATCTTTGATAAAGACACCGTAACTAGTTTGGAGTTTACTAAATTGAGTCTTCTTGGTATAAAAAATGGTGAAGTGAAGATCAAAATAGAGACGTTTGACAGGCGTGGTCGAAGAAAACAATTTGGATCTGACTTCATCACAGTTTTTGCCAAAAGTGTATCGAATGACGGTCGCGTGGCAGGTACAGTTATCGACCATAAAAATGGAACTTACACAGGCATTGTTCAAATGTTTTGGTCAGGAAAGACAACAATAAGTGCGCATCTTCTTTCACCTATACAGCATACTTGCATCCAACACAATGCAAAGAAGAAGTATGGACATTCAATGTATTCCGAACAAAAAGCTCAGGGTATATTTGGCTCCTTCGTGTCAGGGAAGAAAAAAGAACAAACTGTTTGCGGAGCTTTGCCGGTTATTTGGGGTTATAAAGAGTTATGTAATTTTACCTTGTTAAATAGTAATGTGTCTTTCTTCTGCGGAAAACCGAAGACTAAAGAATTAAATTGTAGGGATATGAAAATCGTTCACTATGGATCATTTGAAACACGAAATATATCGAGCTCGGAAAAAATTTTTGATGATAGTTTCTCTAAAATGTTTAAGAATTCTGTTTCAGTTTTCTTCATGATAAAAAATAAGTTTACACCGGGTGTCTTCTGCAGCAGTAGGCCGACAAGGGAGTCTTGGTTTGAGAGTATGCCGACAGGATATCGATTAAATGGAACCTGGCAATTTGCAAATTGCCTGTCAAGTTTTAAGCACTCTATCGATAATTATCGAAAATGTTTGCAAGGAAAAACTATTATAACTATAGGAGACTCGATGATAAGACAGTATGCTGAGTATCTGTTGCGAAATGTTCTCAACATTCCAAACATTAAAAACTCTAAATTAGCAACATGGACAAGTATTCAACTAGTACGTGCATTCAATAATCACAATATAACTCTTCTTCACAGGTTTCACGAGCTACCGTTCCATGGTTTTAAAATCGATATCACTAAAGGCATTACTTCAGTACATGAAGACCTAGAAAAACTGGCAAGAGTAAAAGATTCTGGAGAGAATTTAATCGTGCTCATAACATACAACTCGCATTTGCAACCGTATTTGTCTGACGCCTTTCGTGAGAGGATAATCAAACTATCGGCAGCAATAAAGAGCTTAAAAACAGATAGACCAAAAGCAAAGGTATTTTTCAAAGGCCCACATGCGGTTTGCTCTAACAAAAACTCCATACATTTCAATGCACATACATCACTGGTTTATAAACAAATCTTATTTCAGGAATTTCACGAACTGATGGACAAAGTTATATATCTCGACACTTGGTCTGTTACTGTTTCTCATGATAGCAAAGTTTTTCATCCCATTACAGAAATTCATGAAAGTCAAATGCAACAGTTTATGTCATATGTTTGCGATGCTTTCTTCTGAAAATAATAAACACGTGTTTATTGAAATGACCTCAACCGGGAATTAATTCTGACAACCTTCGAGAAATTTTCATTCTTGATCAAGAGCGAACTAAAAACAATGCATTTGTGAGACAAACTCCACTTGTAATAGTTATTGTATTTATTTTTCAAAATAAAGCATTTCAAGGAATTTCAAAACATACGGGCATTATTTAGATATGACAAAGGAAAGATACGGGCCATAAATTATGTTTACTTCAAGGGTTGTCTTCAATTTTCTTTAATTGTCATTTATGCCAGGATCTTTACTCGGATACCTATAATAACAGTCATAGAATACATTATCTTCACCATTAAAAGCGTGCACCAGAGCGCGTCTCTGTGTTTTGTGTTTTCAGTACCTTTTAGTGAATGCAAAATCCATGTTTTGAACGGCCAGACATGCAAGAATAAAGGAATAAATGCATGCATAATATATTTATTTATTTTCCAACTGAAGTCAGAAATGAAAACTCAAGAAGAATATCAAATTAATAACTTTTAATTGTTAATATGACATTTAGTTTTAGCATAATTTTCCGTCATGACTGGAATAAAATCTATTTTGTAAATTCATCAAACGTTTTGCTCCGACGTCGGTCGCAAAACTAGAATGTTATGTATATTTATGCCAAAAGGGGCTCGAATTTCAATGAGAGGACCTTCCGCCACTAGCGGATGAACATAACATACCCATCCAGTCATGACATTGGAAAAACAGGATGGCCGCAAGTGTGAAATGCAACAAAAGGCTAGACATGCTAGAATAAAGGAATAAATGCATGCATAATATATTTATTTGTATGCATCATGTTTCCCAAAGGTTTTGAGTCTCGTCTTCAGCTGTTCGGAAAAATTGGAAAAAATTACTTTCTAAGGATTAAGAGCAGAATATTTACTTTAAAGAAATAAAGGATAAAAAGCAAAATTTAAACCAGTTTGCATTCTTTTAATCTTCATCTAAAAATGTCTTTGGTACTTATCAAGTAAGTGCAAAAATCCAAAATAACTGGAAGGACATCTGCCATTTACAAAATTTTATGAATGCAGCTGTAACCTTTTTAGTTACTGAAGTTGTTGTGTCAGATGTATTGGCATTATAATATTGCATTAGCGCTATATGAGTGATACATAAATTCTTTGGTCATATGGGTTTGAATATAAGTACTGCATGCCTGTCTGGTATTAGATAAACTGCCATCTTGCTTACAATCATATTAAATGTAGCCTAGATTAAATTATATGCTGAAACAATGTGTTGTTCAGTAACTGACCACTGGCTACTTTAACAGTAGTATTCATATTTTCTAAATAGAAAGACTTACGAAAACAGAGAGTTATCTTCAATCAAACGCACTGGCGAACTGACAGACAAACGCAAGAGAAAGCCGAAATCAACTGGTATTATCTTCCCCTCGGTATCTACATGTTTCATCATGCCTAGTTTGGCTAACCTATATATCTTCAATATTTCGGTTATCGCAGAAACCACATAGTCCCCGCTACTGAGGCACTTGTAGTGTAATACTAAAAAGTGTTAAAGTTATTACAGAAATCCCCTCCTATCCTCAAAAATATTTACGAGGAACTTTTAAAATAACGTTCAAATTAAAATTGTACTGATACAGTTGAAGCTGATATCTATGGCAATTTCTAGAATAGATATAATGTTCCAGTCATAAAGCCCGTGAGTCCAACTAAAATAATTGTACTGGTCTCAATCGGACAAATGCAGATCATTTGAGCTTGTTCGTTTTATATAAGCTGACAAAATCAGGACTGATGTCCCTGTCAGTGTAATGATTAGGTCTATAAATGAAACAAATGCTGATTAACCGCCCGAAGAAAGAAAAGTTTGTTTGTTTTCGTTCTCCGCGTTATATCGTTTAGAATTTGTTTCAACCGGTTTTTATACAAAACTGGTTTTACCAGTTTAGTCACGCGACAGTGACTATTCATATAGTCAGTTCTTCGCAGACCGTTCTATGGCTAACATCTCTAAATTCAAATTCAGTTGGAGCATGTTGGTAATTATAACTTCGTTATGTATGAATACTCAAGGGATAAAGAAACGCAGGGTGACATTATTTGCAATATCTTGCGAACGCATTGTTTAAAAACAGTGAAAATCGGTCAAGTAACTCTCAAGGTTACAGTGCACGTGGTTCTGTCGAATGTTGCATAACGGGATTGGGTAAGGATGTCTCTTGGGGAAAGCATTAAACGGGAAAAACTCGTGCACAGCAGTGTTGTGACACTGAGTTACACAGCTCGTCATACCATTATGTAGTCTTCATAGAGACACATTGTTAGACGTCTAAGGGAAACTAGGCGGGTCGCTGACAGACCAAGGTCTGGGCTTCCGCGCGTTACGTCACAACGTCAGGACAGGTTTATTCGTCTCGCGCATTTGCGATCAGTTGAGATCATTTTGCCGACTGCTGCGTTGTACAGAGGGATAGGTTTGGGGTAGATCGGTTATGGTATGGTATTGTAATTTGCCACTAGGAAAAGATATGAGATCTTTCGACCCCATGTAGTCCAGCATTAACTAGATTCAGTATATATGTATGGTTCTTGAAACTGTGATTTTGTATGTCAACTCCCCATTATTTTAGCCAGTTAAACGGGTCTCGCCTTGCAAAACAGTTGTTGTTGTTTTGTGTACAGTTTGTTGATACATTAAATTTTCTGTAAGAGAATTTATACAGTTGTAATCATTTATCTTGGATTTAAATCTCCAATAAATAAGACATATGTTGTGCATCTGTTACTACACTGACATGTAGGTGTTGTATTTCTGTCATGTGTCATGTCTGGCGATATACTTTTGATGTCAGCAAGGTGTAAACAATTATATAGTCGATTAGAAAAAAGTAAAGTGCTTGTTTATTATAGTGTCACCCCTACTTAAAGGGCCAACCTCCCAGGTTTATGAGACACCTCTTTAAGTGTATAAATTTACTCTCCGATTACTTATCCTATGTGCCATGTGCCAGGCTGGCAGGCAATCGGTAACCATTCTTTAACTAGCTTGCGGCTCACCAACCGTCCATGTATTTCCATTCCGGTATGTTATCAGTAAACTATCGGTGAAATCAGAAGCGCATAGATTAAATAACAAAACCGGAAGTTTGAGGTAAATATATACATTTAAAAGACTTCTTTTATTTTGCTTATTGGTTAGTTGATACATGTTAATCCACAATTCCTTTAAAAATGTAAGTACTTCCTTATGAATGTAAGAATCTGGATATGACATTAGTTATATATGCGGCATTTTACTGTTTCTTTGTTTACTACATGTATTTCACTAGCTGTCTGTAGAAACGAAGTATTTCAATTTTGACGAATTTTCATTTGAATCAATAAGGTTTGCTGTGTGCCTAGTATTGTAGTTCTTAAAAGATACTTATTAGCAAAATAATGTAAAGTGATGTCGGTTAAAAACATCTCAAATAGGATTTTTTTGAAAAAAAAAAGTTAAAATAATTGTCACAGCTTTAAATGAAAGTTATGACTTCTCCTTTACGTGAAGATGGTTTCTAGTGATATACTAGGGAGGGGGAATGTCGTATGTCGAATGTCGTCCTGGCACAACATTCAAATTTAAAGTGTTTCAGAATTTTAATGTTGAATGTCGGGCTAGCACATCACTCAGTTTTCAAGATTTCAAAATTCGAATGTCGAATGTCGTACTTGCACAACATTCAAATTTCACGTGTTTCGAATATCGGATGTTGTGATACCACAACACTCAAATGAAGGAAATTGTTCAAAATTCGAATGTCGTGTGTCTAATGTCGTGCTAGCACAACATTCAAATTTCACGTTTTTCGAATGTCCATTGTGGAATATTGTGCTAGCACAGCACTGGGTTTTTGCCAAAGTTGAATGTCCATTGTTCATGCGTTTATTGGCCAATGTCGAATGTCGAATAACTTCACACACATTGAATTAACATATTTCAGGGAAGACATTGTAAGGTTATAATGAGTAGAATAATAAATCATAATTCCATAATCCGTTTTAAAGTGCAATGATTTTTATGTATTTATAAAGCAATTTTATATTCATCAATGCATTTTTCACACGTAGTTATCTACAAAATGATGTTATTATGGTTGTATGGTCGTTTACTGTGTGTATTCCTTGTAAGTATAAAGTTCCTTTTCATTCACATTAACAAACTTATCGTTTACATATTACTACGTTTTTATACATCATATAACTCTAAGCAATGCTCTACGTACAGTGCGTAAAAGTAGCTGGCGTGCAATGACTAAAGACAGGAATACGGATAGTATAGAAGATACATAACACAAATGCCAAATTCTGTATCAACAGTAATTAAACAGATCCAAGACATCAAAAGAAAAGATTACTGAAAAGTCTGGTCAAAATCTTGAAAAAATAGAAAGAAATCAAAGCAAGTCTTTTCTAAATATATGTGTATTCTTCATTTAAGTCGTATTGAATTTAAATGTTCTTGTAAATATATCCTAAGTGTCGTTACAGACGTTCAAAATACATGTGGACTTTATTAAAGCAGAATGAAAAAATAAAAAAATCTTACCAGACTGAGTCCCAAAGTTTTAATTCTCATAATTCGACTGAGACAATCGCATTTTAAAATAGTTAGCTTAAATTTTGCTTCATGAAAATGTTAACTTGTGGCAATTCTATTATACACAGTATACCATTTTATGATTTCATATATCATTTATTTGTATATTTTCACGACAAGTTCAGCTTCCGATATAAAAATTTGAGGAAACGGGCGAATTTAATATACAAAGGGTTCATGATGGTCCTGGATCGCTCACCTGATTACACCTGCTTAAAGTCTGTCTGCTGCTTAACAAACATTATTAGAGCCTAATGCAAGGAATGATCAACTATGGTAGAGGTCAACTTAACAATGCTACACATCGAATTCTAGACTCTAGGCAAAGCTGTTTCAGAAAAAAAATATTTGTAAAATTGTTCCTATATAACTCAACGTAATTCAAGTGGCTCCTCTGGGGTAATTTTTACCCAAAGGACATAATTTTTACAACTTTTAGAGAAGTCTACTGAACAATGCTACACACCAAATCTTAAAACTCTTAATACCTTTCCTGCATAGCACGATACAAATCGAATGAATTTAACACCGTTGTAGAAGTCAGCTTAACAATGTAACATACCAACATATCTAAAGCCTAAGGCTAATGGTTTCTGAAGAAAAGGTTTCAGAAAAAAAGATTTAAAAAATTCTAATCATGTGACACTCTCGGCAGACAGGGAAATTATTTTGACAATCTTTGTAAAGGTCAGCTATACATGTTACGTACTAAATATCATTGGTCTAGCGCTTATGAGAAGAAGATGTTTTATGCTTTTCCAGATAAGACTATGCATATCAAGTGACCCATTGGGCGGGGTCAAGTTTGATCACACGGACAAAAGGTTCACTAGAGAATGCTACATACTTAATCTTAAAGCTCTGGATCTAATGGTTGTGGACAGGAATATTTTTAAAATATTTCCTTTCGGTTTCAATAGCATGCCATAATAACCTGAGTTCTGCATGAGATTGATTTTTGACAACTTTGTAAAGCTATATGCAAGGAACATTTCTATAAGTTGGACCATAATAGGAGATGTTGTTTAAAGAAACAATGGTAACGACATCTAACCTATCACAATAAAAGTGTTAGAATCAAAGTAATAAATACGTTACAATATTTTCTTAGTGAATAAAATGAGTCGTTTTGTTATGTTTATTTTCAAATCCTTGAATAAATTCTCACGCACCCGAACTCTGACAACATTTTTTTTATTTACTAACTATATATAGTTTTCTTTTAAAGCACCCAAGAACAAGAGCCAAATCTTTTATACGTTTTTATTAAGTGTTGTTTTAGACTTAATTAATTAGTTAATTAAATAAACTGTTCCTCTTCCTTTGTTTAAAGACCCTTAATTTATTTGAGCTTCAGCTGCAGTTAACAATTTAATTATGAGATATACATAAGAACCCTGGTCCCGTATCTACTAGTTCTACAGACTCAGATATCTTATCAAGCCTGAAATATCATTTGTCTTTTGTCCATTTAAACGTTCAAAGTGTGAGGCATAAACTCGACTTGCTTTATACAGAATTTCACGTTTTTGACATCCTGGCTTTCTCAGAAACTTGGCTTAATGATAGTGTGTCAGATGAGGACCTCATGCTCTTGTCCTTTCACAAACCCGAACGAAATGATCGCTATGGGGATACACATGGTGGAGTCATGCTGTATATTAAAGACAATCTCTACTATAAGAGAAGATATGATTTGGAACTTAACCGTTTAGAAAACATTTGGATTGAACTCACTCTTGATAATAACAAACATGTACTTTTTGGTCTTTTTTACCGTGCTCCAAATGCAGATGCAATTTATAACAGTAGCATTGAGGATTCTATCGCACTTGCTGTTGACACAAATATTACTGATATTATAGTCACAGGTGACTTCAATTACGATGCATTAAACATCAACTCAAAAAAGAAAATATTCTCAATCTCACAACAGTTCAGCATGGAACAAATTATTGAAGAACCCACACATTTTACAGAATCTTCCGAATCTTTAATAGATTTAATATTTGTATCCAAGAAAAACAGTGTTATTAAATCTGGCGTAGGAGAACACATTCTTGAACAAGAACATCGCTACCATACTCCAGTATATTGTCTATTCAAGTTCAGTAAACCGAAACTATCTTGCTTTCAACGTACTATCTGGGAGTACAGTCGTGGTGACTACGAAAAACTACGTAACGACTTTCGAAATTTTGAGTGGCAAGAGTGCTATGATCTTGATATCAATAAGTACGAAGAAAATGTTACAAGTCAAATTCTGAATCTCGCTAAAAGTAGTATACCAAACAAAAACATATATGTTAGGCCACTAGATGCTCCTTGGATGACAAATACTGTTAGGTCAAATATACGTAAACGGAAAAGATTATATAGAAAAGCTAAAAAAACCCAGTCACCAAATCACTGGCAGAAATTTAAAAAAATACAAAATGAAACAATCTCTCTGATAAGAGAGGCAAAGCTTTCCTATTATTCAAATTTATCTGAAAAGTTAAAACAGGGATCTTTATCTTCAAATGACTGGTGGAAAACTTTAAAATCATTTCTCTTTTCACCACAAACAACCTCGATTCCCCCACTACAGAATCTAGAAACCCAGGAAATCATGTTCTCAGACGACCAAAAAGCAAACTTGCTTAATCAATATTTCCTCAAGCAAACTTACATCGACAACACTAATAAATCTGCACCCAATCTTGGTCAGCCAATAGCGGCGACCACTCTTAATGACCTAATCATAGACGCACCAGAAACAGAAGATATACTTAGGTCACTCAAAATAGATAAAGCATCGGGACCTGATGGCATTAGTAACAGAATTCTGCGTGAGACCGCTCAAGAACTATCTATACCTTTAACTAATCTTTTCAATGCCTCCTTACAATGCCGTAGAGTACCGTCTTCTTGGAAAAAAGCTCATGTTACTGCTATTTTTAAAAAAGGTGATGCTACACTAGCAAGTAACTATAGACCTATCTCATTGCTAAATACAATAGAAAAAGTTTTTGAACGTTTAATCTTTAAACACCTTTTCAATCATTTGAAAGTAAACAAAATTCTTACTCCAGTACAGTCTGGTTTCATACCTGGAGATTCAACTGTCAACCAACTTGTATTTATCTATGATACCCTTTGCAAAGCACTTGACAATGGCCTTGAAGCTCGGGTAATATTTTTTGACATAAGTAAGGCCTTCGATAAAGTCTGGCATAAAGGCATTCTTTGTAAACTTAATTATTATGGAGTCTCTGGAAATCTGTTTGATTGGTTTCAGGACTATTTGAGTAACAGACACCAACGTGTTGTTCTAAAAAATGCCAAATCTTCTTGGGGTAGTCTATCTGCTGGCGTTCCGCAAGGCTCTATCCTTGGTCCTCTACTTTTTCTGATTTTTATTAACGACATTGTTCAAGATCTCCAATCTAATGTCAATCTTTTCGCAGATGACACAAGTCTTTATCTTGTTATTGAAAACCCACAGATCGCAGCCCAACAATTGCAATCAGATATTCAAAAAATTACAGCATGGGCAGAAAGATGGCTCGTCACCTTTAACCCATCAAAGTCAGAATCACTGATAGTCTCTAGAAAACGAAATTCTTGTCATCCACCGCTTCAAATGCTAAGCAAAAATATACCTGAAGTAAATGATCATAAACACTTGGGAATATTTTTATCCAATAACTGCCAATGGCACTTTCATATAGAATATATTAAAGAAAAGGCTTGGAAACGAGTTAATATTATGCGAAAGCTTAAGTTTTCATTAGACCGCAAGTCTCTTGAAATAATTTACACATCTTTTATACGACCAATTCTTGAATATGCAGATGTTGTATGGGGAAACGCATTTCAATACGAACTTGATCTTCTAGATAAAATACAAAATGAATGCGCTAGAATTGTTACTGGCGCAACTAGACTAGTATCAATTGAAAGTCTTAATACGGAAGTAAACTGGGAAACTTTAGAACAGAGACGCTACAATCACAGGTTGATATTATTTTACAAAATTAAACACGGTATTGCTCCTGAATATCTGTCTGCGTCTATTCCCGATCAGTCAAATACTCGTTATAACTTGAGAAATTCTAACGACATTACCGGTATATTAGCAAGAACTACTTTGTATTTTAATTCATTTTTCCCTTCTACTATACGTGAATGGAATAACTTACCACTTGAAATTCGTAATTTACCAACACTCACAATGTTTAAAAACTTTTTATGTCGAAACAAGAAATCCACACCAAAATATTTCTATTCTGGTGATAGAAAACTACAAGTACTCCATGCAAGGCTTCGTACAAAATGTAGCTCTTTAAACTACCATCTTTTTCTTAGAAATATATCACCAACGCCACTATGTGATTGCGGCCAAACAGAAAACTGTTCACATTATTTTTTTGAATGTCAACGTTTCAATACCAATAGACAAAAACTTTTTCAAAGCCTTAATAATTTCAGTGTAACTCTCAATATTCTTCTTTTTGGAAACCCAGATCTTCCTGATGCAGACAATGCCATAATCTTCAAGCATGTTCAGACTTATATATCCGAAACAAAACGATTTCTTTGTTAAAACACAATGAAATGATGTGAGATCTCCCTCATCTCCCTCCTTTTTCTCCTTCATTATATCTTTTTGGCGACTAAGCCAAACTATTTCTTGTATCTTTTGTTCCTTATCAATCGCTATATTTTTGCATGAAACCTTTACCGCTTACTTGTTACATTCATATTTTTCTTTTTTCTTTTAGTTCCTGATTTTTCAGAATATTTAACGTAGTACAAACTCGACACACGTTAAATAATACCTTAAAGGAGAAGAATTTCATAAGACTTTGTCTTCCATTCTAATCCTTTTCTTGGAATATATAGTATTGATTGTGTGTAATACCACGTATGTTTATATGTTTATTCTGGAAATAAATATGTTTAAACCAACAATTTAATTGAACATTTATCTGGTTACTATGAAATCAAATTGTAGCATTTTTTAGGGATGTCTATTCAGAAATGTTCTATTATTCTTTCTTTGATTAATTTAAAGAACGTACGAGTTTTCAGGGAGCTTAATAATGGATTCGCACATTGGTAGAAATGTATTAAAGAAACGACTGTACAAACCCTTTGTATTGACTGGGAACCCAAATTACGACAGTCTACACGCACTGATGACCGATTAAAACCAAAGTGAGTGCAGCTTTTTACTGATATTTCCAATAGTATCAACTAATCTTGTTTATACTTAGAACCAGAACTGGATACTAAAAGACTAGTACTGCAAATATTGCTGTCATTTTATATCATCTATTCGCAAACAGAAATAAGGCAGACTACAAAAAAAAACCACTTTTCTTCTATCGCGCATTATATATTTATTTAATAGGTTCTAAATAATTTTGGTTAAACAAGACTATTCAGTCAATTACAAAATTTGCATATAAACGTTCATTACATTCCTTGCTTGTTTTCAGATTTTTAAAAAAAAAGTGATTGATGAGATAGGTGACAAAAACATGACCATCTGCCAGTAAAATGGATATTTTGCATTCACTTTACATACTAACACCTGTAGGGAAAACAAACATGTTATTGCAACTAATTATTTCATATAATATTGCATGATTTCCTGGCCGCTGTATGAATTTTTATTCAAACAACCGCCACAGAGATGGAACGACTGTTCAACGTCTTTTGAGCAATTTGAAGAAAACTCATTCTCATAAGTTTGAAACAAGCTGAATATATTTCCAAATATGTGTCTGAAATGTCAATAAAATATTTTGTTTTTTAAGTTTAAGAAAGGCTGTAGGGATGCTATAAATTTTCTAGACAACGGCCAATAGAAAAATCAAAGTCTTACAGAAGAGTTTGAACAATGCAAGAAATAGTTTGGTTCTAACAGAAAAAAAAGAATATTGACCAATCATGGAATACCTAACTCTGAAAGGGTTTATCGACTTTAGGATATTGTATCCAGTGATAGAACAGTTTAGTCATTTGTGTAATTATTAAAGGAGAAAGAAACAACCAAAAGTTTGAGGTCAGTGTACAATGAGTTATCAACGCTCGAAATTCCTAGTGAAATTGAAATGTTATTTGCAAAAATTTCGAAAGACTTGATCTTGATTATATAAGTTCTGCAGTAATAACTCGATTGAAATAAGACCAAATGAAAAAAACACACACACAAAAAAGACAACAACAAGCAAAGTCATTGTGTCTTGCATGAATTAGATCTTTCCCAACCTCTGTTTACTTACTCTATAAGTTCTCAGCATTGTGCTTATCTATCCCCTGTAGACAAAATGATGTTTAGGAACTGGACATTTTCTGATAATTTCTGTTTATCTTAAAGCGTTAGAACCAGAGAAAGTTGTTTGCACGGATCACAAAAGAATATGACGTTATAAGTACCAAATCAGTCTATCAAAATCATATAAAAGTCTAAAAATCCTCAAGTTTGAGGCCAGTTTTACTCAATGCTAGTTTCATATCAATGTTAATCCTAAAATGTTACTGGGAAAAAGCTAATAAAGAATTTCCCCAGTATATCAGTTTACCAAATTATCTTTTAGTTTGGCTACAAAACGTCGGTTTATTAAATATGTCAGTGGTATTCCTTTAATGGCTTAAACAAAAGAATGTCTTTTTTTAAAATGGTCTTGTAAAGATGAGTCCAAGATGAGAGTGAGGGACAATTACCTTTTTTATCCTTCAACAATATGTTATAGCTCAATGTATCACTAATGAGATTTTGTTCGACGTGTTGCTATTCTCAGTGTGATGAATTTAAAGACTAGAATTATACACTTATATAAATAGAAGACTTATATAACAATATATTCAACTGACTTGTAGTCATTAATGGTTATTCATTTTTTAGATTTTTTCACGATCTAAATTTGTCATGTGTTTTAAACATATATGCGTTTTTAGCATACTGGCCTACAAAACAAAAGAGTAGCACTGCACATACATTACTATTGCTTTTATCATTTTTCTTTTTATAAAGGACTTCAATCAGAATCTATAAAATTCTATAAGGTCTGAACCAATAAAGCCGCTTAAATTGCTTGCAAAAATGTACATTTTACTTTACTCTTGAAATAATGTCCCTTTCAAATGTATGGAACAGAATTACTGCATTTATTCCATCTAGCTTGGTGACATTGGTACTTACATTATGCTTGATTTCATCTTGCTTAATGACATTGGAACTTGCATTCTGCTTGATTCCATGATGCTTTTTGTCATCGGAACTTGTGTAATGCTTAGTTCTATAATTTTATCATTGATTGTTAGCCTTTGAACTTACATAACTCTTGATTCAATCTTGCTTTGTACTAATTCATCGTCTTTTGTACTGTGTTGGAATAATCAAAATGTGAGGTCATGTAGCTTAATGTATCATCCAACTTTCTTCATGCTCTATTCAAACTATTTAGGGATAAGTGCTTTTTGCATGTTTGTCATTTGGAGTTTTTTGTTTTGTTTTGTTTTTTCTTGTCATTAATCCAACTATTCAGCATTGCGCACGGTACAAATTCCGTATAAACAACATTGTACTTTATTTATCAAGTTTGATAAATGACATGGGTTACCGAGGATGACTCAGGTAAAATAAAAGTAAATATAGCGTTTAAAGATATTCTTTTTATGATTTAGTCGATATTTTTGATATACAATATGAAATAAACATCAAAACTTTGCAAAAATCTAGTCGCAAAATAGCGAGATTATCCGGAAAATAACGGGATGTACCGACAAAGCGTCATCTGTTGTCATAATATGAACACAAATATTGTAAATTGCATTATGCTTACTGCTAAGTGCTTAGTGCTCACGTAAAGTGAATAATTTATTATTGGTATCGTTGTAAATCTCGTGTTCGGTGCGTAGTGTTTATGAAATGCTTTTTATATTTGTGTTGAATAAAGACTGTTCGATAGAACGCCGAACATATTGAGTTGTCAGTAAAGAAAGCTGCAATTAAATATATAACATATTGCATATATCGGAAGGGAACAAATGAAGTAGCGCATTCATTTACCGTAAAGCATGATGTTCTTCAGCAAAATACAGATTTCTAATGCCATAAAGCAAGATGGAATCAAGTATTATCACCAAGCAAGATGGAATAAATGCAGTAATTCTGTTCCATACAAATGTACTTTATTTATAAATGTAAGTTACGAGAACAAACAAATGGTGTATCTTGGTTACTTTCTTCATTTATGATATAAACTGTAAACTGCAGTAGGGGGGTGGGGGTGATCAAATCAGCAGTATACTGTTATTTATTGTACATCTGTTGTTGTCATCTGAGTTCAAAATGTGTATGAATTGTATTACATTGTTATCGAAGAAACACTGCATATTGACAGCAGACTTTAAGTTTAAATTTATGAAGAAACACATTCACCAGATTTTTGGAAAGTTTTTTCATGACACGGTACCTTACAGAACTAACTTAAATCACCGGGCAAAACATGATAAGTTGTTAAAAATAGGCGGAAAAAATAATTTGTGAAATGTTCTTAATATTTAACAGTATGGCTAGCATTGTTAATGCAAATGATATTATCTAAAAGACCTGTCTATCTTATTAACCTTGTATCATTTTCATGCTTTTAATAGGAGAACCTTTAAGAAGCAGATCAAAATATCAAAATCTCTTAGTGCTTTGAAATAAAGAAGCAGAAAATAAAGCCTTGTCACTTTCATCTCTCAGCCTGTAGTTTTATTTCCAATTCAGCTTCAGAAATACGAAACCACTTCTACAAAGATTTTATGAACAGTTAAACGGAAGAAAAGTCCTAAACGGTACATGGTATTTTACTTATCAAAGCTCTGATTTTTTACACGATTTGCCAACAGCATTTATCATATTGAGAGGTTTCATTTCTTTAACTAGCATCCTGCTTATTCACAGCAAGATTGTACATTAGAATTCTTATAATATTTGCAAAAGACAGCTTACATGAAAACAATTCTAGAACATTTTGTAAACTATTATTTTATTACTTTATCCATTTGGCCCGGAAATTACATTTAGTCATATAAGTGAGATATTTGCCTAAGTGTACATCACTTTCCACGCTGTAAGAACTACAAATGACATTTCATGAGCCTGTATGGAATCTTTTCGAATAACGAATAGACGTGATTCCAAAACATATATTCTACCGCAAGGACAATATGACAAAATGATACTTAAACTAAAATTTACGAAAGAAAAAGGGTAAACATATTACATGCATTAAATGTAAGAATGTACGGACAAAGTGCACAAATTCATTTTTTTTAAATCGTAAGTAACTATAATGAATGTCATTTGTACGAATAAAATGGCTATACTTTGCCTTAATGAAATAAATGCCACATTCTTTCACAAGAATGATTTTATTTTTCGAACTCTAAATAGCCCATTCAGTTATTCCAGAATACAAAGAAATATAAATAGTACTCAGTTATTCCAGAATACATCGAAATATAAATTGTACTCATTTGTTTCATTTCTTCTCATTGCTTAAAATACTTGATGTACTTTAACAGCAGCTTTTTAGAAACTCGATCAGTCTCTTTCATTGCTACTATAAAACTTCACTATCAATATTTCACATCAACAGATGTGTTAAAACTAGTTAGTTGAGATTGAACACTTAAAAGGGGGAATTGTTTAATAGTAATGGGAACAATGAACAAAACCTTACGTTTTTTACATATATTTATTGTAATTTTTATTTTGACGTATACGGGTTACCAATTTGGTGTTAATAGATATTCCGAGAGTTCATTGAAAAGAGCCGTCACTAGTAGCAAGAATTTATCTAAAGTAAAATGGAACATTATACAAAATAGATCATTAGAATTTTCAAAGGAGTATAAAATTAAGTTATCAGAAGTGTTGGATATTGAAAAAATGTGCGAGGATATTGGCACATTCGATAAAGAAACCATCACCAGTTTGGAGTTTACTAAATTGAGTCTTCTTGGTTTAAGAAATGGAGAAGTGAAGATCAAAATAGAGACGTTTGACAGGCGTGGTCGAAGAAAACAATTTGGATCTGACTTCATAACAGTTTCTGCCAAAAGTGTATCGAATGACGGTCGCGTGGCAGGTACAGTTATCGACCATGAAAATGGAACTTACACAGGCATTGTTAAGTTGTTTTGGTCAGGAAAGACAACAATAAGTGCGCATCTTCTTTCACCTATACAGCATACTTGCATCCAACACAATACAAAGAAAACATATGGACATTCAATGTATTCCGAACAAGAAGCTCATGGTATATTTGCGTCCTTCGTGTCAGGAAAGAAAAAAGAACAAACTGTTTGCGGAGCTTTGCCGGTTATTTGGGGCTATAAAGAGTTATGTAACTTTACCTCGTTAAATAGAAATGTGTCTTTCTTCTGCGGAAAACCGAAGACTAAAGAACTAAATTGTAGAGATATGATATACGTTCACCCTAGATCATTTCAAACAAGAAATATATCCAACTCGGAAAAGACTTTCGATGAGAGTTTTTCTAAAATGTTTAAGAATTTTATTACAATTTTCTTTAAGATAAACAATAAGTTTACCCCGGTTGTTTCCTGCACCAGTAGGCCGACAAGGGAGTCTTGGTTTGAGAGTATGCCGACAGGATATCGATTAAATGGAACCTGGCAATTTGCAAATTGCCTGTCAAGTTTTAAGCACTCTATCGATAATTATCGAAAATGTTTGCAAGGAAAAACTATTATAACTATAGGAGACTCGATGATAACGCAGTATGCTGACTATCTGTTGCAACATGTTCTCGACATTCCAAACATTAAACACTCTCAATTAGCTACATGGACAAGTATTCAACAAGTACGTTCATTCAATAATCACAATATAACCCTTCTACACAGGTTTCACGAGCTACCGTTTCATGGATACCAAATCGATATCTCCAAAGGCATTTCTTCAGTACATGAAGACCTAGAAAAACTGGCAAGAGTAAAAGATTCTGGAGAGAATTTAATCGTGCTCATAACATACAACTCGCACCTACAGCCATATTTGTCTGACGCCTTTCATGAGAGGATATTCAAACTATCGGCAGCAATAAAGACATTACAAACAGGCAGACCAAAAGCAAAGGTATTTTTCAAAGGCCCACATGCGGTTTGCTCTAACGAAAGATCGATCTATTTCAATGCACATGTATCACTGATTTATAAACAAATCTTATATCAGGAATTCCACGAATTGATGGACAAAGTTATATATCTCGACACTTGGTCTGTTACTGTTTCTCATGATAGCAAAGTTTTTCATCCCATTGCAGAAATACATAAAAGTCAAATGCAACAGTTTATGTCATATGTTTGCGATGCGTTCTTCTGAAATGTATAAACATGTATTTATTCAAATGTCCACAACTGGGAATTTATTGCGATGACCTTCGACAAATTTTCATTCTATATCAAGAGAGAGAACTAAAAAACAACGTTTGTTTGAGTTAAGCTCAAATTGTATTAGTTTTTGTATTAGTTTTTAAAAGAAACTTCAAAACACACGACCGTTACTGCGAGATGAAAAAAGAAAAAATACGGGCCATAAATCATGTTTACTTCGAGGGTTGACTTCAGTTGACTTTTTTGTTTCGTTTATACCCGGATACTTATAATTACAGTCAAATAATTCATTTATTTCACATTAAGTGAATGCGTGCACGCGCATATCTGTGTGTTTGTGTTTTCTTTACTTTTAGTGAATGCAACATTCAGATATTATGGACGGTTAGCCATGCAAGAATGATGGGATAAAGATAAAGGACAATGTGTATACACAATGTCTTTAATTATATGGAGTCTCGTCTTAAAAAGTTTGAGAAACTATGAAAAAATAACTTTTGCTGAGGATTAATAGCCGGATATTTACTTAAACAATTTAAGGATAAATATCAAAAAATCAAAAACATTTTGCTCTCTTTTAATCCTTATCTGACATTCAAAAAGTATCTTCGGTACTTTTCAAGTATTTGCAAAAGTCCAAAATAACTGAAAGACAAATACATGGACAATTAGCAAATTTAAACGTATGTGCAATATTACTTTACTGATATTTGTCATTTACAAAGTTGTATGAATGCAGCTGAAACCTTTTTAGTTATTGTAGTTGTATAAGATGTATTTACATTATATTATAGCATCATACTATATAACACCAATACTAACAACATACTGTAATACATACATAATTTGGTCACGTGGGTTTAAATATATACTGCATGTCTGTCTTAGTTACTATCTTGCTTACAATAATATATCATGTCATCTAGATTAAACTATATGTTGAAACAATGTGTTGTTCAATAATTGACACCAATTACCATAATAGTAGTATCCATATGTTCTAAACAAACAGACCTACGGAAAAAATATTTTTTCAACCTAAAGTACAAAAGAACAGACAGACTAACGAAGAAGAAAGCCGGATCAAAAAGTCATTATATTTTCATTGGTATCTCTTTGTTTAGCTAACTGATATATCTTTTATATTTTAGTTAACGCAGAAATCATATTTTGCGGGCGAAAAGACTGTCTGACAAGCAGAGACCAAGTGAATCTTTACTTCCCGATGCTAACGCATTTGTAGTGTAATAATAAAACGTGTAACATTCAATAACAGAAACCCCGTTCTATCCTCAAAAGTATCTACGAGAAACTTTTTTAAATAACTTACAAATTAAAATGGTACTTCAACAGTTTAAGTAATAATATCTATTTACAACTTCCAGAATGGATATGTATAAAGCCCGTGAGTCTCACTAAAATAATTAAGGTATTTCAATACTAATAAACATTTTGTCAGCCTTCATTGAATTGAGTTTTTTTTTAAGACATATACTTTCCTAGGACAAAAATAGACCATATATGACACTTTTACTATGGGAGTTTCAAGAAATTAGTAATATTCACTTAAAACTCACCCGACTTAATTGGTTTATGTACTATTCTGAACAAATAGGCAAAATATTAAATATTTTTACCTCTAGTTTTGGAGAAATCAATAACTGAAATCACTTATGCACAATTAATATCGATTAACCATGCTAAAAAGCTTTGAAACATATTTAAAATAAAAGAAACTTAAAATCATTAAAAATTATTATTTTAAAACCAAAACTATGTAAAATTGAAAAAAAAAAACTAGAGCTTTAAAAAATAGCTTGAGTGGGGTTTGCACCCATGTCCTTCATTGAAAATGTGTCAATTCTACACAAATTAATGGAATTGAATACTGTTCAGAGTGGAAGTAGGGTATTAGGAATCTTATACCTAAAATCCTGTTTCATCGGATGAATGCAGATCATTTGACCGTTTGTGCATTCTATAAATGCTGGCAAAAACTAGGGCTGATGTCACTGTCAGTGTAATGATCAAGTCTATATGTGAAAGAAATGCTGATTAACAATCGGAAGAAAGACACTATTTTATTGAATTTTAAGAGAATATTATACAGTTTTACTTGTTATCATTGAACTTCAATCTCCAATAGATAAGACATATGTTGCGCATCTGTTACTACACTGACGTGTAAGCGATATACTTTTGATGTGAGCAAGGCCTGAAAAATGTCGACTGAAAAATTATATATGTGTATACTTTTATGTATATGTATAATAATTCGCTATAAATAACGTGTTTACAGTTCTATTTTAGAACTAAACAATAACCTAGATCTAACTGTGTTTAGAATACTACTAGAATTTGCTATAAATGTCTTATTGTGGCTATATTTAGAACATCAGAGATTTGTTTTGATTTTTCAAGAATAGTCTAGATTATATTTCTTCTGGTATTTTCTTAGTTTTTAAGTCATAGAATTTCTTGAACCGGTATCTTTAGGTAACTTTGGTCATAAAATGTTGGATTAAATTTTCATCAGTGACAGTTATATTTGGAAATATTTTTAATTAAGAGTAAAGCAATTAAAGTATTGAGCGTGAATTGAGCTGAAATTACAAATCAAGAACAGATCTTGCATGAAACATTTGAATACTATAAAATTTATATTCACAACGTTATAAAGAAAATAGCACTTTTGAAAATTTAGAAACCACAAATATTACAAAATTAAGTTAAATTGAAAAACAGTCATGTGAACGCTTATTAACAATCGGTAAAATAAATATCACTGGCTTTAATAAATATGAAAAATGGAACAAGTCCCGGAACTGATGGAATAAATGTGGAATTCTATAAATCATTTTGGGACGATATTAAATTCGACATGTTAAACGCGCTTAATTTTTCATTTCGAGAAGGTTATTTTTTAGAACTTCAAAACCAAAGTCTTATAACCCTGCTACCTAAGACGAATAAAGATCTAACAAAACAAACCAATTGGAGACCTATCAGTCTACTTAACGTCGATTACAAAATAGCAACTAAAACGGTAGCATCAAGAATTAAGAATGTTTCAAAAAATATAATTCATAAAAGCCAAACTGGTTTTGTAAAAGATAGATATATAGGAGATAATATAAGGCTAATCGAAGATTAATACACCTGGCATTGTTCTATTCACAGACTTCGGAAACGCCTTTGACAGATTAAATCATAATCTTATGCATAACGTATTTTTTCAATTCTGGAGAGGACTTAAAGCAATGGGTAAGACTGTTTTATAATTATCCGAGTATTGCTGTTAGAAACAATGTTGTTTTTTTTTTCCAAAATTTTTCAGATTAGAAAGAGGAGTTAGACAAGGATGTCCATTATCCCCTTACATATTTATAATTAGTATTGAACTACTCTCTTATGCTCTGAGAAATAACAAAAATATCAAAGGAATAACAGTTTATGGCCAAGAAATAAAAAACGCTATGTTTGCAGGCGATACTACCGTATTATTAGATGGAACTGAAAGCAGTTTTGGGAACACAATACAGCTATTTGAAACTTTTGGAGAAATTTCAGGTTTAAAACTAAATTATCAAAAATGTGTTGTTCTAAAAATAGGATCATTGCGAAACGAACATGACTTGATATATTCCAGGAAAAAAGACATTAATTTGAGTACTGATGAAGCAAAATCTCTAGGAGTTATCTTTCATGCTAATCCTAATAAAATGTTACATTTATACTTTGAAAAAAAGTAACTGTTAAAGACTTCTATTGCACTATGAATAGGTGGAAAACCAGATTTTTTGGTAATATTAGCGTCTTAAAATCTCTGATTCTTCCAAAACTCACGTATTTGTTTTCCGTGCTTACTAACCCTACATCGGAAATCATAAAGAAACTTAAACAAGACACATTTGAATTTATATGAGGATGCAAGAAAGATAAAGTAAAAAGAAATATTTTAATACAAGACTATAAAAACGGAGGATTAAAACTTTAAATCTTTTAATACACGTAAGACTAAATATAAATTGGAAAAAAAAGAATTTCTTTATCATCAAACAATAATATCGCGTATTCAAAAACTAATCAACAACGGGTATGAAATTACAAATGCAGAAAAATACTCAATATTTAAAAAAAATAACAAAATGAAAAAGGAAAATATTACACGAACTCTCACGGATACACAAATAAAATAAAAACAAAGGGACAAAGAGAAATATCAATTAAAATGGGAAGAATGGGAATGTTTTTGTCTGGAACAAAATAAATGCAACTCCGTTCAAACTGACGAAAAATACAAAACTACTAAATTTTCAGTACAAATTTATTCACAGAAACATTGCTACTTATATATTCTCGTTTAAATGCAAATTAACCGAGACTAGTTTGTGAATTTTTTGCAGTCATGCAGTCGAAACAGTAGATCATTTATTTTGGGAATGTTGTCACGTGCAAACACTACCTTGCGGAGAAAAATATCAACATAGATATATATAAGCAAGTAGCTTATATATGTACCTCTTATAACCCGGTAGCATCTCATGTTTTGCTTTATGCAAAACAACACATTTTCACATGTAAATTTTGCTTCCTATTTTTTCTTTACTCTAAATTCGAAAGTAGGTTGAAATTAGAACAAAAGCTAGCCCTACAGAAAGGAAATTTGGTCAGTTTTAGTAAAAAAAGGGAAAATTTCTTAGACACATGTCGACATCAGTAACACCAACCACACAACAACACAAACACTTACATATTATCACCTCTTCTTATTTCCTTTTTTTAATAGTCTTAAACTTTGAAAAAGTCCCAGCATTATTGTTTTTCTCCATATTTACTAAATATTATATGACTTGTTAATTTATTTTCTTGTTTTTCTATACTGTGAAAATATATATTTGTTTTGATGTGACTATATGGTATAATTATTAATCTTAATAATGAAATATTGTAAGGTTGATGAGGGATGGCTCTCCGACCCTCTTTTAACCAGTGAACGAGGAAAATAAATGGGTAACCCAATTGGGGCCCGAAAAAAATAATTATTAGTTGTGAGGAATAAATTCAACTTTTCAACGATTTGTGGGATTATTCTACTACAAGCTATTTTGGACTTTGGTGGAAAATACTTCAACAGTGATTAAGAGTTAATAGAACTAAATTGTTTGTCATATTTGAATACCTATTTTAATCGCACTGTGATGTAACGCATTAACGCAGTGTGCTCGCCTTTCCGCCGTCTCTTCTGCTTAATAAAAAGAATGCTGTATAACTCAGTAACACAATTTAACATATGTCAGGTTTTTAAGATGGCAGAACAACCACCAGGTTGAGGCAGTTTTGTGCAATGTCTGTCTGTGCTCTGAAATATTTCCTTACAGATTTTGTGTGTTTTTTTCTTTTTTGTAACTTTAGTCCATAAACATGCTAGATCTGTGAGTGAAACTTCTTTTTAAAAATACTACACAAAAGACATTCCCATACTTAGTATAAATTTGTTATTTCACTTGGAGAAATGAACTAAGCAATATTGCAGATCCGTTTCCTCCAAAATAACTCAATATATGATGTCATATACAAATACACAAAAGGTCCAAAGTTATTATGGTTTCAATATAGAATAAACCATAGAATCCTTGCAACCAATTATTTGTTAAGTAAAATAAAGATAATTATTGGCGACATGTACTTTTTGCCACGAGACAGAGACTTTGACTCATTTATTTTATGAGTGTGAAATAACAAAACAGTTTTGGCAACAGTTACAATCTTATATCAAAGATAGATGCAACTTGCACATCTTACAACACTGGAGTGTCTCTAGTATTTTATTTGGTAACTCACATCATGAAGATGTTGTAACTAAAATAATTTTATATGCAAAACACCACATTTAGTCACTGTAGAACAAAACATTCAAGGCCTGGTCTTGCAAATTTTAAAAACCAGATAGGTGTGAACTATAGAATGAAAAGTATACAGCGAAAAAAGCCTTCAAATATAATAATTTTGAAAAGTCTTGGGAAAAAAATAAAACTCTAGTTATACTTGAATAGTTTTTAGTGTGTGTGTGTGTGTGTGTGTGTGTGTGTGTGTGTGTGTGTGTGTGTGCTCGATTCATAAGTTATAAGGATACCAAAAATTCATCAGAATTACTAACTACATTGTTTAATTACATTTCAGTACTGAAATGTCTCACCAAATCTCAGTTGGTGACACCTGTGCATGATGCCCTCTGTCAACACATCGGGATGATTGTACCAATACAAAGATTTCTTATTGTAATCCAGAAGTTTCGCTTTAACCTTCATTTCTTTATAAGCTACGATAGGAGCCTAAGTAGTTTTACACCAGGACCCCTTACTTTGAACCCTTCCCCCCCCCTCTTTTTTTAATTTTCTCCTTTCGAACATTATATCATTTCCTTTTGATAGGTTTTTCCTAAATACATGCATCATAAAGCTACTGCTCCATACATGAAGTTGGCACAACGTAAATATGTAATATTTACTTGAAAAGTATTCGCTAGTTAATTGATGGTAATGCCCATTACTGCTGTCACTGAGACGCTTATGAACATATATAGGTGATAACAAAACATGTATTTTGAAGTGATAATATCAATGATGCTTTAATTTATCAACTGCAGTTCTGTGCTAACTGCAACTGAACCAGACTATTGAATCAATATCATAGCCATATTTCAATAGTGCAGTCACTTTCTTATAAGAAGTGATATTTATAAAACAAGTGATGATTACTGATCGAAGTGGAGGTAGGGTATTAGGAACCTAATACCTTAAATGCTGCATATATACCTAAAGTCATATCCATTTTTTTACATTTATCTGTTTTAAAGGTCTACTGAATAAGCATGTATCACATTATCCATCAGCAAAATAAGAGGAGTCTTTTAAACGTACATTGTTACCTCAAACTTCTGGATTTGTTATCTATTCTACGTGCTTCTGATTTCACCGATAGTTTACTGATAGCATATAGGAATGTATTGTTACGGTCCAAATCAAAAGAGTAACAGAAAGAATAACCAGTAACAAACTTTTAAAGAATAACAAAATTTATTCTAAAACAAATTACTAAAGTATTAAAGAACAATTACATAAAGTCATAAGGAAATGTTTTTACAGTATCCGGATTTAGTGTAGTCCAAAAAAAATAATAATCCTGTCTGACCCTGATATGTGTTAAAGGAAGTTGTTATTTTAATTTGGTAGTTTTAGGCTTATTTGTCTCTAGAATAGCTGTGTTAAAAAAGCCTCGAGCCAGATATCGTAACTTAGCCCCGACTACCAAAATACAAATTCTTCAAAGAAAGAAAAACTAAATTTAAAACGCGTTTTAATCGAAACTATTTACGTTTGGAGAATAAATGACGGACAGAAGTGCAGAGGCGTGATAATCAGAACACCATTGTGGTACCCAGCGTACTTACCGCAGCAAAGGTCAATGACGTAAGGAATCACCAGACTAATCTGAACACGAGCACGTCAGAAGGGATCTCAACACACCATCTGCAGTCCGTCCTCAGGTCTGGGAATCACGTGATCGAAAATGATAGGCACAACGGAAACATGGCTGCGAAAGCCTGTCTTTTTCAACAAGTAAGCCCTTTCTCCACTTTTCTGCTAGTTATTTTGTTTTGTCATTACTTTATACAATAACGACCATTTCATTCTTTCTAAAGGTACCATGTTTGTCTCTCAGATTGTCGTGGTTTTTCCAAACACTTCAGACAGAAAAATCGAAGTAATGGAATTCGGCCGAGTAAAATGTTTAGATAGCTTACACGTAAAAACACTTTTTCAGTGAAAAAAGCTTCTTTTACTTGTGTTTCCTAGAAATAGCTAAACCTCACTGTTTTTCCAGTGGGAACAGTCGCTGTAAGCACTGCAGCTGTTGTACATTAGGGGGTTATATACAGGAAACAGATTCAGGATAAGGTTAGGTTAGTCGGTTAGTATTCCTCTTAATTTCTGTACTAATACTATTGTTTCTGAAATGAGATCAATATAGTCTCGTAGCAGAAATGTTATGGAACACCGCTACATTTTTTTTTGCTAAAACTTTGAAATTATAGTTGTTTCCACATCCGTTCTATTTTGTGAGGTATTCATATTTCTTAAGAGTATTTCTAAATTGTCTACGTAATGTATCTTCATATCGTCCTTTCCTGCTTGTGAAATTGAAATGCTATCATGTTAAAGACCCGTTTTAACTTAAAAAGAAATGCTCTCCTCTTAAGTCTATAAATAGCTTGCCATAAGTCCGTGAAGTTGGCTCTGAGATCAGCAAGTGACATTCAGCTCGACATTCGTTTTTTATCTTTTGTTTTTGAATGATGAGCCGAATTCAGCTTGACTTTGTTTTTAGGATCACTTCTTGTTTTGAATGTCGAGTCGAGTGTCAAGCTGGCTCAATATTCAGCTCGACATAGGTTGTTCAACGTTTTTTTGTTAATTGAATGTCGAGCCAAAAGTTTAGCTGGCACAACACTGAGCTCGACAGTCGTTTTGGACGTTTTTTCCTGTTTTAAATGTCGAGCCGAATGTCGAATGTGCTGGAAACGTCAGCCGATAAAGACAGCATGTATGTCTGTCCCGAAGTAGTAAATTGTCTTGCAGACAAATTTATGCCCATTTTTCCACTGTGGACCAGGTGTATGCTGGCTCTCCTAGGCGGGGAGGAAGACACAATGACACGGGATGGTAATAATCCTGTAAAAAAACTGGTTTAGAGTGGTTAAACATGATCTTGCTCTAAAGAAGCAAATAAGACCATATAAATTTATAGTAGCACCGAAGCATTATATTTATGCTAAATTGATTGAATTTCAGTTTCAAGGAAAGAAGAAAACAAAAACAAAAAACAAAAGGAAACTAGCATAGATCTAGACTTAAGCTAAAATGTTTGGAAAAAAATATTCAAGAAGAAAATCTATGAACCATGCAACACCAACGCTAAAAAGATGGAAACGCGGTTTAGCAAAACTAAAATAGTACCCAGACGTAATGCGTTGGGGAGAATAAGAGTCTATGCATTTGGCAAATACCTGCACCATTGACAACGCTTTAACAATTTTGCATTTAAAGTACTGTGAGAAAACTGCCTTTGCTAGCAAACTAAAAACAGAAACAGGTCACATTTTTACAACACTGTTAACAGTTTTCAGACTGATGTCAGAAAAAAAACAGTTTATAAATCCGAAATTTGTTTGGATAAATCGCATGAAAGTATCACTTCCTCCTCAACAAATCTCTTTGGTGAGGAAGTCGATTATTTCGTAAAATACTTCGACAATGAATGGCGGTCCTATTCAGCATATACTTAGAGCTCTGATACTTGTACAACGCCTTTTTCAGAAACAAGAGAATCATTTGGTATAAAGGTAAGGTAGGCATAGTTGAAATCATTGGAAAATAGGGATAATAATAGTGGTCATTACGCTGGTTATAACAATACTCATATTTATAGATTTATAATGATATTTAATAGAAGTAGCAGTAATAATACTAATAATAATAATAATGTGCCTTAAGTATAAGCATGAGTTATTGTGTGTAACTGTTATTGTGTTATATTTATACTTTAATTGGAACATTTTTTTTACAAAACAGTTTTAAATCTCTGTCTGGAAGTTCCTACAGAAAAAAATGGCACCTGTTTGTCAATATCAGTACTTCGCAATCAGTTGAAGGAGTACATAAAGTGATTGATTTGTTGTTAAAGCTAGTAACACCGTTCGAACCAACCTACGTAGATTGTGAAGGAGATGAAACAAGATTAAGGTATGTTTCACTATTTCTTATGCATTTAATCAACCTAATGTAATAATGAGAAAGTCATGCTTTTTCGTGTTTTTATTGGATAAATGACTACTTATGTACTCTTTGACAAACAGAGAAACAGACTTGTTGATGAATTAAAAAATAAGGTGTTCTTCAAGTAACAATATATTATGGGCATTACCAGTTCTTGACAGGGTTACCCGTCTCTTTTACGTACATATCAAAATTACTTAAAAGAAGTAAATTAAAAGCTGAAGGAATAAAGCTCTCATCCGATATATATATTATATATATAATTCTGATCCATCTTTGTCAGTCGTATGTCAAAATTTTTCTAGTAAATTTATGAAATTCGCTGCATATTTATGTTAACTTGGTAAGAGTTGCTATTTACTGCCATTTTTACGATACTCGCAATGCAAAAGGGTCATTCCAATTAAAAAATGTGCAGGTCTAGCTGTGATAAATATCAGATCTGTATTCAAACAAAAATATGTGCAGGTCTAGCTGTGACTATAATATGAGATCTGTATCCAAAAATGATGTAGGTCTAGCTGTTGCTTCAATATCATATCTGTATCCAAAAAAAGTATGTGCAGGTCTAGCTGTGACTTCAATATTAGATCTGTATCCAAAAAGCGATGAGCAGGACTAGCCGTGACTTCAATATCAGATCTATATCCAAAAAAGTATGTGCAGGTTTTGCTGTGGCTTCAATATCAGATCTGTATCCAAAAAGATGTGCAGGTCCATCTGTTGCTTCAATATCAGATCTGTATCTAAAAAAGATGCGCAGGTCTAGCTGTGACTTAAATATCAGATGTGTATCCAAAAAAGATGTGCAGGTCCACCTGTTGCTTCAACATCAGATCTGTATCCAAAAAAGATGTGCAGGTCTAGTTGTGACTTCAATATCAAATCTGTATCCAAAAAAATGTGCAGTTCCAGCTGTTGCTTCATTATCAGATCTGTATCCAAAAAAGATGTGCAGGTCTAGCTGTGGCTTCAATATCCGATCTCTATAAAGAAGAGATGTGCAGGTCTAGCTGTGACTTCAATATCCGATCTTTTTACAAAAATAGATGTGCAAAAAAAGCTGTAACTCCAGTATCCGATCTTATAAAGAAAAGAAGATGTGCAAGTCTAACTGTGACTCCAATATCCGATCTCTATAAAAAAATTGTGCAGGTCTAGTTGTGTCTCGAATATTAGATCTCTATAAAAAAGATGTGCAGGTCTAGCTGTGACTCCAATATCCGATCTCTATACAAAAAGAATTGCAGGTCTTGTTGTGATTCCAGTATTATACCTCTATATAAAAAAAGATTTGCAGGTCTAGCTGTGTCTTCAAAGTCAGATCTGTATCCAAAAATGTGCAGTTCTAGCTATTGCTTCAATATTAGATCGGTATCCAGAAAAAAAGGTACAGGTCTAGCTGTGACTCCGATGTCAGATCAGTATAAAAAGATGTGCAGGTCTAGCTTTGACTTTATTATCAGATGTGTATTCAAACAAAAGATATGCAGGTTTAGCTATGGGTTCAATAACAGATCTGTATTCAAACAAAAGATCTGCAGGTCTAGTTGTGGCTACAATATCCGATCTGTATCCAAACAAAAGATGTGCAGGTCTAGCTGTGGGTTCAATATCAGATATGTATCCAAAAAGGTGCAGGATAGATGCTACTTCAATATCAGATCTGTTTCCAAAAAAGAAAGATGTGCAGGTTTAGATGTGACTTCAATATCAGATATGTATCCAAAAAAGGTGCAGGTCTAGCTGTGACTTCATTATGAGATCTGTATTAAAACAAAAGATGTACAGGTCTTGCTGTGACTTTAATATTAGATCTGTTTCCAAACAAAAGTTATGGCTTCAATATCAGATCTCTATCAAAAACAATAAGATTTGCAGGTCTAGCTGTGAATTCAATATCTGGTCTATATCCAAAAAATGTGCAGGTAAAGCTGTGACTTCAATAAAGATCTGTTTTCAAACAAAAGATTTGCAAGTGTAGCTGTGGGTTCAATATCAGATTTGTATTCAAACAAAAGATGTGCAAGTCTAGCTACGACTTCAATATCAGCTCTGTATAAAAATATGTGCAGGTCCAGCTTTGACTCCTATATCAGAACTGTATATAAAAAGGTGCATGTCTAGCTGTGGTTTCAATCTCAGATCTGCATCCAAAAAAAGATGTGCAGGTCTAGTCTAGCTGTGACTTTAATATCAGATCTGTATACAAAATATATGTGCAAGTCTTGCTGTGACTTCAATATCAGATCTGTATCCAGAAAAAGTATGTGCAGGTCTAGCTGCGGCTACAATATCAGATCTGTATCCAAAAACAATCATATCATATCTTCATTAGAAATGGAGATCAAATTGTGATGTTAATTATATATGCATTAAGAAGAAATGCATATCTAACTTTGACGTCAATATTATATCTACAATACAACTGCAGATCTAACTGTGACATTATTGTTATATCTGCATTTAAAAATTTGCAGATTTAGAAAGGACGTTAATATTTTATCTGCATTTAAGTAACTGCATATTTGACTGTGACGTTAATATTTTATCTGCATTTAAATACTGCAGATCTTGCTAGGACGTTAATAATAGATATGTATTTAAATAAGTTGCAGATCTAGCTGTGACGTCAATTTCAGATATATGTTTAAAATGTTTCAACTCTAGCTCTGACGTCAATATCATAATGTAATAACAATTTAGTTACAGCTCTAGTTGTAGCATCAATATCATATCTGTATTTATTTTTTAAAGGTGTTAAAGTGTAAAACTAGCTGTAATCGAAAAGTTGCAGATTTAGCAATGATATCAACTTCAGATCTTAATTTGAAAAAAAAATAGATCTAGATCTGACATCGACATCTGACCATATAAAAAATAACTGCGATTCAGGGTCTAATATCGACATCAGAACTGTAAACGAAAATAAAAATCTGTAATCTAAGAAGATGCAAAATTAGCTCTGAAATCCTGGGCAAACAGTCATTCCGAATATGAAACCGTAAGTTATTCAAGCCACGTCGCAGCAGTCAACAAATTAGCTTGGTCAAACAAATACTTTGTCAAAAAAAGATCTGTATTTCAGAGAACCGTTTGCTGTCACATTTGCCCTTAGTAACAACAGTCGGGAGTACACGTATCGTCGTTGTTAAGACAGAGAGAGAGAGAGAGAGAGAGAGAGAGAGAGGGAGAGAGAGAGAGAGAGAGAGAGAGAGCAAAAATCAGTCTGTATTGCAATGGATTGTCTACACAGAAATGCAAGGACATCGCAAATCCTTGAAAAAAGTATATCTATTTTTTTCGAACCCTTTTGAATTTCAGGTTTCGTAATATGCCTAACTTAGTATATTTTGGTACAAAATAGCGTGCAAGTTAGAATTACAACAGTACGCACTAAGTCTTTGTAGCGACTTTTATTGAGAAGCAATAGAATAAAGTTTATTGTTTTTTTCTGACATCTTTCAAAATTACATAAGTCCTTTAAGACAACCCCTATCTACCCCGTGTTTGAAGGTTAAATAAGATAAGAAACTGTTGGGCATTAAAGAAGACTAAAAGTGCAATTATTAAATAATCAATTTTAAATTGTCTCCCCTTATCTGTAAATATGATACTGAACGCACTTGTAAAAGCCTTCATGTACAGAAATGTTAACATTAAAAAGATGTTTTTACCATTCAGTACTTTTTTCAGTGGAAAATCTGAGCAACAACGTGTTATTTGTCTCTGAATGAAAAATATCAGAACTAACAGAACAGAACAGAACATACATACATTTAAGTAAATTTTGCATGCACTGGTTTATCTTATTTTACAATATAATTGTAAAGCATGCAAACGAATGGTAAATATGTTTTCAAAATACATGAATCGATGAATATTATAGTTACACCTTAAAATACAACTATGGCGAAAATGTATAAATGGCGCGTCAATAGTCCAGAAGGAACGCGCTGAGCTAGTAATCGAGGGGTCGCAATACGATCTCCCGCTTCTCAGCTAACACAACTGTCTTTCGGGTGAGACATAAAACTTTATATTCCTCAGATAGGCATGTGAACTTTTGATTATCTGTTATATAAAGCATACCTTCATTTATCATTTACGCCAAAGTATTGATTTCAGCTTACTTCTTGTCAATATTATAATTTTGGTTCTATTAAGTGTGACAATGCCCTTTCCGGTAAGAGAGTTTTATTGTTTGGCAATAGTCTTTCTGGTTATTTAGTTTTTGACAGCCTTTACGTGTGTAATAGAATACATGTACATTACTCTTTAAAGACTCTGTTGATTGATAATCCCGAAAACATAAAAATTGACAGAGTCCATCGTTTAGGAAAATTTATAGCAGGCAAAACCAGGCCTATCGTAGCAAAGTTCAATTACTACCAGGACAAATTAACGGTCAAAAATGCAGAGTTTGAGAAATTAAAGGATACCGAATACAGAATTAGTGACCAGTTTCCGCGAGCAATTCAGGAGAAGAGACGACAGCTTATACCTGAACTGATTAAGGCACGACAGGAAGGAAAAGATGCTGTGATTGTATATGATAAGATAGTCATCAAAGGGCGACGAAGGCCTGTGAACTATACTAGGCAAGGGGAAACAACTGCTATGGACATAGCACATTCTATGGATGGAGCTATCTCCCTTGAATAGGATAATGATGAACAGTGTATTACTTTCCTCCAATGGAATATACAAGGACTTGCCAGGAAATTAGACGATAGTGATTTTTTAAATTATATCTCAAATTTTAATATATTAATTTTAACGGAAACTTGGAATTCACCAATATCTAATATCAATTTTAAAGGATATGAATGTTTTAACTGTCCACGACCTAAGTCGAATAAAAAAGCTAAGCGTTTTAGTGGTGGTATTGTTGTTTATTACAAAATCTCATTGGAAGATAAAATAAGTGTAGTGAAAATTGACCGTAACGGTATTTAATAGTTTAAAATTAGGTGTTGGCAATAGGGCATTGAAAAGGATATGTATTTTTGTGCTTGCTATATTCCGCCGGAGGAGTCGTCTGTATACAAGGTTGTAAATTCTAGTTTGTTTGAGTTTGACTTTTTTGAAAAATTGAGTGAAGATTTTTTGTATTTGTATTTGAGCTAGGTGATATATATCTTTTGGGCGATTTAAACAGCAGGACGGGGGAACAAATAGATTTCGTTGAAAATATGGGCTTAGATAGATTTATTGATGTACCGGAATTTAATTCTGATATTATGACGGCTAGAAGGTCTGAAGAAAGTTACAAACGCTTTTGGACTTAAATTAATATCACTTTTAAAATCGCATGGTCTCAGTATTGCGAACGGTAGGTTAGAAAATGGTAAATTTACGTATTATTGTATGAAGAGAAATCGAATAGGCGCAGGTGTTGTAGACTATTTGATAACTCATTATCGAAACTTTAATTGCATTTTAGATTTCGAAGTAATGGACATGGCAGAGTTTTCCGATCATTGTCCAATAAAATTCAGCATTAAATGTCACTATAATTCGCGAAGTGCCACCCATCATTCTATTCCTGTAAAGAAAATATTTTGGAATTCAAATAAATCGCGTGATTTACCTGATTCCCTAGAACAAAATAGGGTCTCTTTTGAAAATATAACGCGTGATATTTTGGAATACAATGAAAATCTGGACGAAAATATTTCAAGGTTTTCAAAATTAATAGATGATTGTTCATTTGAATCATTTGGTAAAGTTGTTAATACAGGTTACAATAAAAAGCATAAAAAACTGAATGGTTTAATGAAGAATGCAAACTTGCAAAGGCTAGATTTCTAAATGATAAGAGAAAATTGAAATTAAATGGAACAGACTTAAATAAAATATCCTTCTTAGAAAGTCGTAAATACTATTGTACAGTTAATCGTAGGGCTCAAAACAATTATTCTATTAGAGAAAAGCGTCAGTTGTCGGAATTATGTCGTAAATCGCCAAAGAGTTTTTGGAAGAAAGTTAACCGTTTTCGAAACCCTCGTCAATCCGTATCAAATGATACTGATATGAATCAATTCAATTCATACTTCTCAGAAATATTAAACACGAATAATCAAGAAAACAATTTTGCACCCAATACAACAATTCCAAATGATACTTATATCGGGATCGAAGTTTTAGATAAACAAGTTGATGAAGATGAAATTAATAATACTATAAATTCGTTGGTCAAAAATAAAGCGCCAGGGTGCGACAGTATTTTATTAGACTTTTTTTATCGACGCTAAATCATTTATCACACCGTTTTTGGTACAAATTTATAATAAAATATCCTCAGTAGGAATATATCCGAATTGTTGGACAAAAGGCATAATTGTTCCGATACATATAAAGGGTGATAAAAAAGATCCTTCAAATTATAGAGGCATAACATTAATCAGTACTATGGCAAAAATTTTCTCTCTTGCGTTAAGAAATAGGCTAAATAATTGGTGCGAAAATGAGGGTATATTTAATGATTTACAGTTTCGATTTCGAAGTAACAGAAGTACCGCTGACTGTGTATTTATTCTCTATAGTATTATGCAAAAAGTACTTGCTGATAAGATCTATTTATATTGCGCATTTATTGATTATGAACAGGCTTTTGATACTATTATCCGTGATGCATTATGGTATAAACTGTTTGAAACTGGTATAAGTAGCAAAATGGTGAATATGCTTAAGTCAATTTATGAACATGTTTCTGCTTGTATCAAGGTAAATGGAAACTTAAGTGACTTTTTTTTAAATATCCCTCGGTTTGAAACAAGGGGAGCCACTCTCGCCAATCCTATTTATTCTTTTCGTAAATGATGTCTCTGCAAATTTGAATTTTAATACATTAACTGAAAATGACTTGAACCAGCTATGTATTTATATTCTACATTTTGCGGACGATATGGTCCTTATTACCACTGATCCTGTTAGTCTTCAGTCACAGTTATTTATTTATGGTTTAACGCCAACCCGAATATAAATTATTTTCAATTACTTCAAAAAAGAATCAGGGATCAATTTTAACAAGACTGGCATTCATCAATCATAAGTACCATTAAATTATATAAATTAGATTACTATGTTAGATTTAAAAAGGAATTTAAATACGAAGAGTGTCTGCATTTTGTGGAAAATGATCAATACAGAAAAATATTAACATGTTTTCGTCTTTCATCCCATTCGCTTGCTATTGAAACTGGACGCTATATTGGTACACCAAGAGAAAATAGAATATGTCAAAATTGCAGTAAAAATAACGTAGAGTCAGAATACCATTTTTTAATGATCTGAGACAAATATAAACTTATTCGAGATACCTTCTTTCCAAAATTTGCATCGGCCGATCTTAGAAAAATTCACAAATCTTATGTCATCGAAAAAGAAGAAAACCATTTGAGGAATTTGTAATTTTTTGAAAAAAGCGTATCATATAAGAAACACTATCTAATAAATACATATTTCGTTTATTACATTCCCATTATAAACTCAAATTACTTGTTAATGGATACCATATCTATCTTTTGTTTATATGTGTGTGTTGCGCATGAACTATATTTGTAAAAATGCTTCACTGTGCGTTAGCCAAAGACATGTGTTATGTCGATTTGCTAGTAAAGTTTGTTGTTGTTGTCGTATTATTACTTAATGGAAATAAAAAACGTACCGCTCTAGCAAAATGTAATGTTAAAAAAGATCCATCCTATACTAAAAAAATAATAATTTGAAAACGAACAATAATTTATTTGTCACTATGAAATGTTATATAACTGATGACGACTTTTTTCGAAATTGTTAACTGTTTTTTTCTTGTTTAAATATTTCACTTCTCTAAAAAATTAATACGAAACAATGAATTTCATTGCTACCTACTTTTTATCAAATGAAAAATGGTAATAATAGTGGTACAGCGCTATCTGTTTGATTTATTTATCAACGGAAGTGGCTTGCATATGATTAACTTCACTTTTGTTTTAGTTTGTGGAAGATAGGTCAAGATTGCATTCTAGTACAAGAATCCATCTGTATATTCGGTATATTGAGTTAATGTCTCATCACAAGGACAGTGGGGAGCTAGCTGGGAATCGAACTCCGACGTCTTCTCTAAATTATAAGTATTGTACCACACTCATATACACAAGATCTTCTCCAAATTCAATACTTGTCACCGTTTATACTGACGTCGATTCGGGATCATTTTAGAGATAGAATTTGGTTTATACTTTGACAAGTTAGCTTTGTTAAGGCAATTTCTAGTTGGTCGGAACAACCACTTCTGTTTACCAGGCGCTCATAGGCCTTTGGCGCTACCAGTCTTTGAAACTGCGCTACCTCTAACCAGAACTCCATCTTTAAAACCTTTTGATAAAGCAAAGCAATTCCTAAAATGTTCATCGCTGAAGTAAGACCTTTGACCTCTGAGCTTCCCCACCGTGAGAGACGGTCTCAAAAGCCTTACTATATTTTCTAGCCTAAACGTAAAATCATATTAACGTTTGTTCCATTTCACTGAAATTATTGCAAAAGCAATATCATATAATCTTGACCAATGAACCGGAATATTTTAGTGAATCACGTGACTGTTGACCTCCACGTTTTTTGCTAACGGTTAATCTTAGCGAATGACACGGACTAAAACACGGGCGAATATGACATTTTATGGTTTGACGTTGCTGATTTCTCGCCCTTTAGTGGCCATTGTTTGGTTTTGCATGACAACATGGTGCAGCTGGCGGTTTCTCGATCATCGCCATTAAACATAAAAAAGGTAAAACATTTTAATAGCTTAGAATTTTTTTATGATTGTGTAAGGTAAAGCTTAATTGCTCTTTTTAGGAACGGGACACATTTAATAACTGAAACTATTTTATCTAGGTATTGATGTTACGATTTAATATTGAAAACATATTCTTAGTTAGTTGGTATTTCACCAGAGTTAAATTCGTTTTGTGAATTTGTATTAGAATGGCTATATTATATTTTCAATTATCCTCTATTTGGTTCTATAAACATAAACGTTAAAATACTTGGGGTCGAATTTCGTAACTGGGTTGAACCTGTGGCATCCTCAGAAGCATTCTGTTATTTGTGCTGGTTTGAGCCGCGCATGGACGAAAGAATCACCATTATTGTTGTGGTTTTGAGTCAAATAACATGTTGCTGCTTTATTTATTTATTTATTTATTTTTGGCTAGAATAACTGCAGCTTATTTGTGTATTACAGAAACCTTCAATTCTTCTTTATGTTACAAATAAATGTTCGGAACTCAACATCATAGTTTGCCATCTTACAGTACAAATTTTTGCATTATGTACAATGTATCATCAAGTTATGCACATGGATCTTTGTAAACGATTTATAAAATAATAGAGTATTTATCTATATGTGGTCTGATGTTCTAAGGTTATAAGCAATGGAAAATATTGAATGAATATTCTCTTGTATTTAGTTTCATAATGGGGTCGGATGAACATAGTGACGTGGCAGAATGTTGACACGCTGTAACAACGGTACGATCACGTGAAAGGACAAACGTGGGTGGCTTCATGAAGATTGAAGGAAAGCTTGCTGTGACAGAAGTTAGAAGATACGTGCCGATGAAGCTTGAAGATAAGTAACGTTTAAATATTCTAAAAAGTTAGGTATCTGTTGATAGTCTTTAGAGGTAACATTCTATGTTTGGTTAGTAATGTTACTGAGGCTAGATCTAGTTGACCCTGGAAACCTTTTCATCTATATAGTAAGTATACAGTCAACTCATCGTATGTCTGTACCAATATTCGGGGGAGTTAGTAGTCAATGTCCCTATGTTTGAAAGGTAGTTGTGTTCATGGAAACAGCGTGAGACAATAATCCCCTAAACACCGAATGGACGGACGGTCGGGGTGACAGACGAATACATTAAGAAAATGCAGTCAAACGAATAGACAATTGATATCTATTAGGTTAGAGTCTTTTAGATGTGGCTGAAAAAAGTAATATTGAGGGATCAAGATTTCCTAGATGGACAATAAAGACGGGCGAAAACAGGGTAGATGTGAAGAGTTAATCTTTTTAACATTATCCATATATGGCTCAATATCATCTTAAGTAATTTATCAATGTAACTTCAAAACCAGTCATACACCATCTAACACAGTAACAAAATAGCAAAACGAACAACAAAAAGGTGGTTCTTTGCAAAACTATCAATATATATTATTTATACCATTGTAGCGTACGTTGCCCATCTATGACAAACGTTGTTGCAGGATTGACATAGATCTACTATAGATTATGAAATGATTTGGTGGTGTGTAAAGCGTAAGATGAATGGCTAGAAAATCATACATGTATATGAATTCGAACATCTTATAAGAGAATAAATCTGTAGTGTAATGAGGGGTTCTGCAACAGAAATCTCCACGTATACTCCTTTTTAATGTCGAAATTCAATGGATATCTGTCTGTTATGTTTGTTATAAAAATGAGAGTTATTTCAGTATTTGGGAAGAGATTTAGCAAGAGTAGACCTATGTGGGTCTTCGAGGCCGTGTCGGCCATAGGTCAAGGCAGACTTTCAGATGTCTGTTCCGTTAAGCTAGGTTAGACTTGGAACATTTGAATATTTGTGCAACATAAAATCTATGTTACAGACAATAGATAAATATCTTGAAATCTGGACATTCAACATCATAACTACAATTAACAATATGTTATATAATCAATAAACTGTGTGAAAAGGTTTTCAGTGTTTGGGGATTCTTCGTCATCCAGGATGGGTTTCTGAACTTCATTACAAACTTTTCCACATGTAACTGGCAGCTATGCAGTCTAAATTAGGCTTTTTGACTCTGAAACTGGCTGAAATTTAACATTAACTGACAAAAATTCAAATATTTTAATCATGAAGGGTATTCAATTAATAAAATATTAAGAGAACTTATCAGTATAGACGCTATTTAAAAAAAAATGATAAAAATTTAACATTGGCATCTAATGTCAAATTTGCATAAACTATCCTTAAAGGTCCAGATTTACGAACAAATCACTTTTTAAGCAAATTTCACCAGAAAAAGTGGTAATGGCATAAAAACAACAAATTCATAATAAACTGATATTTTGTAGATATTAATGGCCATTCAAAAAATGTAATGAAAAGAGTATGTCACCTTTCATCTTTAAGAGTTATCAAATAAAAAATCATATGATCCATCAGGCTGTAACAAACAAAAAATCACATCTATACTTTGGACTGATTTATTATATTTGATGCATCTGATTATGTAAAATACGTGCAACTGATACATAAACCAAAATATAAAAGTATAAAAAAACACTTTAGATCTATATCATACATCTCAGTTAGCCAGATATGTTGAAAATGGGTAGCAATTTACCCTCACCCACTATGTTTCGCATAGCAAAAACTTGAACATGGTTAATTACCAAACATCTAACATCTAATACCTTATGAACAGACCAGCCTAAGATAACACATTTATCAATTCATACATATTTAAACACATGATCTTTCACAAATAGAGGTGAGAAATAGCCTAAGCAATCACTAGAACAGTTTGACAATAAATTGTCATGAAGGCTGCCAAAAACATTTCAAATCTTGGAGCTATATAAAGTTGAAGTCTTGCAGTTTCTGTCTTTTACAGAATCTGTATTGGTTGCTCTGGGTAACAGGCAACTATATAGCAAGAAGACTGCTAATTCTTAAGTTTCTCTTGATAAGAATTTTTACCTTGTGTCATTTGTGCACTAAACATGATTACACATTATTGTGTACAAGTAAAAATAATAATGCTAATAAAAGTATTCTACTTATCCTTATTAGACCTGAATGTTCATCAAGAAGTAAATTCTCTACAGCAGCTTCAGTAAAAATTCTTCAGATCAGTTCGCCTAAGCCTTTTTCCGTCTTTATTTTATACATCCCCATTGTAAAAGTACAAGAGCATACTTATAGTTATGACAGTCAAAATTTCTAATACTGTCGCCTATATGAATAAGCCTTTACTTTTGAAAAGTTTTACACTTAAAGTTTAATTTTCATTTATCCCTTAGATTTCCAGTTCAAAGTTATCCAGAATTCCTGTCTAGAAAGAAGTTTTGGCATAAAATGCTAACTGTTGATCAATCTGAGCACTAACAGCAGTCACCTAGGCACTTGAAGAACCTCTCCCTGTAAACAAAAGACAAACTAAATTACATGAATCTAGATAGGGTTGTCAAAACTGTGCCTGTACCAAGTTCTTCTGTGTTATGGCATTGCAACATATTTTTTATAAACAATGTAATGCTTTGAATATTTATCAAGGGTTTACTCTTTTTAAATTGCAGAAAAAATATCTACTACATATTTATGCACATAAAAATGACCTTTAGGGACAAGATGACGGTGAAAATGCAATATGTCCACAAGTCAAGAGTCCTACATTCAAAGCTTTAGTGTTTTCCTTTGCTCAATTTTTGCTCACGAAATGTTCTGTTAAAGGTAACTCAAATAAACAACAATTATTGTTTAGATAGTTTGGATCATTCACATAAAAAATTAGAAATGTAAATGATGTTCTACTGAGTTCCTGGTTTCAACCCCAGCTGAATGCACTCAAATCAATGAGAGGGTGATATACATTCATACTTCCCATGAAATTTTCTAAGGAAAGGCTCAAGAAAAGTACAACTAACATTCCCTTACAAAATTAAAAACTAAAATAAATTTACCAGCAAAGTAAAACAAATCTGCAGAAACTTGATGAAAATGAAAAAAATCAGCTTCTTTAGAGATTATATTTCTAAATAAATACCACATCAGTTAAAAGGCAGTTAACCAAGATGATTAAAAGGTTCATCTCAATGTTCATTTCATTGCTTTTGGGCTGTCAATTCCACATACACTTGATGTTTCTTCACTTATCTATCTGAATTGAGACTTGGTACCAATTAATCTAAAATATAAAGACAAAGTGGTATGATACATGTTTGATTTGTCGAGGACATTAACTTCGTATGGTATAATCTGCAAACTTTTTTTCTTTATTTTTCTTTGTGGGATCGGGGTATGAAATACATAATGACAATCTTAGACTTAAAATTTTATAGATTTACAGCTGCATGATAGGGAAAGTGTGAATTTTCAACATTTCATAAATAAATTATGTACGCTTAGGCTTAATAAAATTTTAGGGTGCTCGAACTGATGTCAATGTTAAAATTCTGAGCTTAATTTACATTTGGTATTATTGTTTACTTCTTTGTTGAGCTCATGAATCTTCAAAATTAAGTAATGATTAGGAGTTAATGTTACATGTAGGGATAAATCTGAAACTATGCAATTTGCAGTATTTCTATCTTGTTTAACAAAAATCTCTACAATTGTGTGTATTATTTGGATAATGTGGAAGTAATTGAAACCATTCTTCCTTCACAGGTCCAATTCAATCAAAATATGTTTTTGAATTCAGTTTTTTCACTTTTACTAAACAGAAAGCTATCATCTACAATAACACAAACTATGGTAGCATAGCATAATTCATAATTTTTACAAATCAACCACTCATCTGTAAAAATATATGCATCCATCATTACTATGTTCCGTGTAATCGACTGGTGTGGTACATGGTCCCTATATGAGTAAACAAACGAACCTTTGCAACTGAAAAATAAGTTGCCTTTCTTACCTCTTGAAAGTAATTACTAATGTTCAGTTAGCATAAACTGTTCAGTTTTGGGCTGACAGGTGGGACATTTCCTTTGAGTACCAAGCAGAAAACCAGTCTGCATACAGTTAAACCCATTAATGTTAACTTATAACTGGATAAAAATGAAAAAAGGAAATGACAAACAACAAACTTCAAAACATGACACATTATTTGCAAATATCTTTTTTCGTTTGGCAGAAACAGCTCGGATTTATGCAAAAAAAAACTGATAAAGTTTATACATACATGTACTGCTGGTTGTTGTTTACATCTTTTTCGTCTCATATCAGCACTTTGTTCACGTCTTTTTCTTTGTTTATACATGCAAATATGTTTTAATGTTTACATGTTTCGGATAACCGAAAAGCGGTCTGGATTTAAGGGAGGTAACTCTCATTGTCGTCCAAAAACCTAGCAGACGTTTTTGTCCAATATTTTGCAAAATAAAAGCAGTAACGCAGAAAGACCTTTTGAGTGAAGTTTCTTTTATCCTTTCTTATCAAAAATTAATACGTTAAGAGCAAGTTTCAATTTTACATCCATGCGCGAAATCTGCGCAGAAGGCTCAAAATCGTCACCAGTGGACCACCTTAAGTCGGAAGCATTTGGATAAAGTAACAGATCAGGATTTTGAGATACTTAGTTAGCAATCTGACTGATGTACACGATCTAACTACAGTTAGATCAAAAGGCGACCTATTCAATTCTTTCTTCTTGATAATCTGAATTTCCAGTATAGTTATTTATACCCAACACATGGAGTGTTAATATTGAGTGTGTATACTTCTAAAGCATGTTAAAATGATCTTGAATATATTGAAAATAGTTTGTGTTTCGTCGGATAAATAAATTCTCCTTCGATTCATATGACAATAGTTTCGGTCTTTATTTACTAAATGAATATTAATCATTGCATGAGCATGGTGACGAAAATATTCAAGAAACAGGCCTGTTTATTTTGAAATACATGTGGTATCTATTATATGTCAAGGGCTACTTGAAATATTCCGACACATACAATAATCTCAATATTTTACAAGATCCTCTTGATTTTTTTACTAAAGCGGAAAGTTATGAGTCTATGGACATTCGATAACTGAGTAATTTGGGATCCCAGTTAAATAAATTATAGATTTTCGCATGCGCAATTTTGGTGTTCCGGTGGTTAAATTTGAAAATTGTTTTAACTGTAAAAACTTGAAAACTAGACGCTGACTGATTGAAAGGTCATGAGAAGGTTACCTTCTTTGATCCTAAAAGCGGATTGATTTTAATTAATTACATTCGAACAACTTCTTTTTTAATTATTGATAAGGTGCAAATGTTTTTACAAGTTTAGTTATAATTCTCTAATGTATGTGATTCACTCATTGTGAATATTTTGCTATATTCCACATTGCACAATCTCGACACAATATCTGATTTGAGCCAAGAAAACGAATATGGAGCGTGATTCGTGAATGTTAGAAATAAATACAAACTTTATTTTGAAACATTTTGAACACCTACTGAAGTTGCTTCGAATTATTAGTTGTACTTCTGAATAAGCAATAGCAGAAGGGACAGCATCTTAATGATTCATTTTCTTTAAAAATAGTATAGCTACAGTTCGGTGAAATATAACTTCAAAGCTTAAATAAGTCACAGATGTCCATGAGAAAAGCTTATTGAAGAGCTGAGAGGCTGTGGCTGTGAAAGGAGACGAAGAGATATGCCTAAAATCAAATTTTACCCTGAACATTTTTCCGCCTTTAACAACAAGGAAGTTTTTATAAGTGTAGAGTCGAAGTTTTGAGTTTTACACAAATATAGCTATGGTATCAAATTCAGTTATTCATTTGTTGTTTTATTGTTGGGTCGTTTTTTCCAATTAATCGTTCATTCATTCTTTTGTTCTTGTCTCTGTTCGTTCGGTTTTTCCTTCTTTCCTTCTTGTGTCCTGGACGATCTTTGACAGGTCCGGTAGTATTGTACCGGCTTTAAATTCTGTAAATAGTCTTGAGGAACCACGTTTTTCACTTTTTATCTTCGTTTAGTATATCATTATAGTAATTTTAGCCAGACATTTTACTTCATTTTTCTTGACACTTTTATAGGTGTTCATTACCTGATTACCTTACCTGATTAGAGGTAAGAAATAGGGCTAGCGCTAGAAATGTAATCGTTGTCCACCTGAAAGCCTAAAACTTTCTTAATCTACTTTTTCTTCGTTAAGAAACAGCTTAAAAGCAAAGACACGTTAACCTTTCTCATAAATGTCGATATTCAACATTTAATATATATATATATTTATTCATTCATTTATTTATTTATAAATTCTTCATAATATCAATAACATAACAGAAGGTGGGCGTTTATCATATGATGTTTACAACAGCAAATTATGCATACACATTAAAACACAAATCTTGCATGAAGTTTATCTAAATGAAGAGAGAAATTAAAAAGGAAGTTAAAATTTAACATTTGCAACAAAAGATACGCCAAATAGAACCATTAAAAATTTTTATGGGGATCTTTAAAACATTGGTTATTGTTTTAGTGTTAACATATACGATTTACAAGTTAAGTGCTACTGGATATTTGAATTTTTCTTTAGGAAATTCATTGGAAGGATCCGACGACAGAAGATGGAAAATTATACAAAATATGTCACCAGAACCGTCAAAAAGCTCTATGATAGAGTTTTCAGAAATGTTGGATATTGCAAATGTTTGTGACAATATTGACATTTTTGATAAAGACACCGTAACTAGTTTGGAGTTTACTAAATTGAGTCTTCTTGGTATAAGAAATGGTGAAGTGAAGATCAAAATAGAGACGTTTGACATGCGTGGTCGAAGAAAACATTTTGGATCTGACTTCATCACAGTTTTTGCCAAAAGTGTATCGAATGACGGTCGCGTGGCAGGTACAGTTATCGACCATAAAAATGGAACTTACACAGGCATTGTTCAAATGTTTTGGTCAGGAAAGACAACAATAAGTGCGCATCTTCTTTCATCTATACAACACACTTGCATCCAACACAATGCAAAGAAGAAGTATGGACACTCAATGTATTCCCAACAAGAAGCTCATGGCATATTTGGCTCCTTCGTATCAGGGAAGAAAAAAGAACAAACTGTTTGCGGAGCTTTGCCGGTTATTTGGGGTTATAAAGAGTTATGTAATTTTACCTCGTTAAATAGTAATGTGTCTTTCTTCTGCGGAAAACCGAAGACAAAAGAATTAAATTGTAGGGATATGATATACGTTCACCCTGGATCATTTCAAACAAGAAATATATCGAACTCGAAAAAAACTTTCGATGATAGTTTTTCTAAAATGTTTAAGAATTCTGTTACAATTGTCTTCATGATAAACAATAAGTTTACCCCTTTTGTCTCCTGCACCAATAGGCCGACAAGGGAGTCTTGGTTTGAGAGTATGCCGACAGGATATCGATTAAATGGAACCTGGCAATTTTCAAATTGCCTGTCAAGTTTTAAGCACTCTATCAATAATTATCGAACATGTTTGCAAGGAAAAACTATTATAACTATAGGAGACTCGATGATAAAGCAGTATGCTGAGTATCTGTTGCGAAATGTTCTCGACATTTCAAACATTAAACAGTCTCAATTAGCTACATGGACAAGTATTCAACTACTACGTTCATTCAATAATCACAATATAACCCTTCTACACAGGTTTCACGAGCTGCCGTTCCATGGATACCAAATCGATATCTCCAAAGGCATTTCTTCAGTACATGAAGACCTAGAAAAACTGGCAAGAGTAAAAGATTCTGGAGAGAATTTAATCGTGCTCATAACATACAACTCGCACCTGCAGCCATATTTGTCTGACGCCTTTCATGAGAGGATAATCAAACTATCGGCAGCAATAAAGACATTACAAACAGGCAGACCAAAAGCAAAGGTATTTTTCAAAGGCCCACATGCGGTTTGCTCTAACGAAAGATCGATCTATTTCAATGCACATGCATCACTGGTTTATAAAGAAATCTTATTTCAGGAATTCCACGAATTGATGGACAAAGTTATATATCTCGACACTTGGTCTGTTACTGTTTCTCATGATAGCAAAGTTTTTCATCCCATTGCAGAAATACATAAAAGTCAAATGCAACAGTTTATGTCATATGTTTGCGATGCGTTCTTCTGAAATGTATAAACATGTATTTATTCAAATGTCCACAACTGGGAATTTATGGTGATGATCTTCGACAAATTTTCATTCTATATCAAGAGAAAACTAAAAAACAACGTTTGTTTGAGTTAAGCTCAAATTGTATTAGTTTTTGTATTAGTTTTTAATATAAGAAACTTCAAAACACACGACCGTTACTGCGAGATGACAAATAAAAAATACGGGCCATAAATCATCTTTACTTTGAGCGTTGACTTCAGTTGACTTTATTTTTCGTTGATACTCGGATACTTATAATTACAGTCAAAGAATTCATTAATTTCACATATCTGTGTGCTTGTGTTTTCTTTACTTTTTAGTGAATGCAACATCCAGATATTATGAACGGTCAGACATGCAAGAATAAAAAGATGAAGATAAAGGACTATTTGTATACACAATTTCTTTATTTGTTTGGATCATGTTTGCCAAAGTTTCGTCTTATAAAGTTTGAGAAACTTGGAAAAAATAACTTTTACTGAGTATTAAGGGCAGAGTATTTACTTTAACGAATTTAAGGATAAAGAGAAAAAAACAATATTTTGTACTCTTCTTATCTTTATTTGACATTCAAAAAGTATCTTCGGTACTTTTCAAGTAAGTGCATAAGTAAAAAATAACTGAAAGACAAATACATGGACAAATAGAAAATTTAAACGTATGTGCATTATTACTTTACAGATATTTGTCATTTACATAGTTTTATGAATGCAACTGAATCCTTTTTAGTTATTGTATTTTTTAGAAAATGTATTTACATTATAATATAGCTCCATACTATATAGCGCCAATACTAGCAACATACTGTAATACATACGTAATTTGGTCAAGTGGGTTTAGATATATACTGCATGTCTGTCTAGTATTATATTAGTTACCATCTTGCTTACAATCATATATCATGTTATCTAGATTAAACCATATGTTGAAACAATGTGTTGTTCAATAAGTTATTTTCAATCTTAATTTATATATTATATTTGCATTGGTATCTCTTTGTTTAGCTAACCAATAAATCTTGTACATTATAGTGAACGTAGAAATCACATTTTGCGGACGAAAGGCTCTCTGACAAGCAGAGACCAAGTGAACATATAGCATCCGGTACTAACGACTTGTAGTGTAATAATAACACGTGTATAATTCAATAACAGAAGGCCCGTTCTATTCCCAAAATTATCTACGAGTAACTTTTTAAATAACTACAAATTAAAATGGGACTTAAACAGTTTAAGTTAATATCTATTTACAATTTCCAGAATGGATGTGTATGTATAAATCCCGTGGGTCTAACTAAAATAATTAAGATATTAGAATACTAATAAACATTTTTTCAGCCCTCATTGAATTGAGTTTTTTTTTAAGAAATATACTATCCTAGAACAAAATGTAGACCATATAAGACACTTTTACTATGGGAGTTTCAAGAAATGACTAAAATTCACTTAAAACTCACCCGACTTATGTACTATTCTGAACAAATAGGCAAAATATCAAATATTTTTACCTCTATCCTCAATCCTACACAAATTTATGGAATTGAATACTTTTCAGAGTGGAAGTAGGGTATTAGGAATCTAATACATAAAATCCTGTTCTTTGTTCGGATGAATGCAGATCATTTGACCGTTTGTTCGTTCTATATAAATGCTGGCAAAAATAGGGCTGATATCCCTCTCAGTGTAATGATCAGGTCAATATGTGAAACAATTATGATTAATCATCTGACTAAAGAAAAGTCTGCTTTTTTGAATTTTCTGTAGGAGAATTTATACAGTTTTACTTGTTATCATTGAACAATCAATCTCCAGTAGATAAGACATATGTTGCGCTTCTGATGCTTCACTGACGTGTAAGCGATATACTTTTGATGTGAGCAAGTCGTGAAAAATGTCGACTACAAAAATTATAAATGTATATCTTTTATGTATATGTTTAATAATTCGCTATAAATAGCGTGTTTACAGTTCTATTTTTAGAACTAAAAAATAACCTAAATCTATCTGTGTTTTGGATACTACTAGAATTTGCTATAAACGTCTTATTGTGGCTATATTTAGAACACTGGATATTTTTTTCTGATTTTCAAGAATAGTTTAGATTATATTGCTTCTGGAATTTTCTTTGTGTGTACACAAGTCAGAGAATTTCTTGAACCGGTAACTTTTGTCATAAAATGTTGGATAAAATTTTCATCAGTGACAGTTATATTTTGAAGTATTTTTAATTATATTATGTGATGAATAAATTCAACTTTTCAATGATTTATGGGATTATTCTACTACAAGCTAATTTGGATTTTGGTGCAAAATACTTCAGCAGTGATTAAGAGTTTAAGACATTAAACACTTATCAGGGTCAGACAGGGTTATTAATTTATTTTAGACAACACTACATCCAGATACTGTAAAACATTTTCTTTGTGACTTTATGTCATTGTTATTTAATACTTTAGTAATTTGCTTTTGAATAAATTCTTGTTACTCTTTAAAAGTTTGTATCTGGTTATTATCCTGTTAATCTTTTGATTTGGACCATAACAGTACATTCCTATATTTTATCAGTAAACTATCGGTGAAATCAGAAGCACATAGAATAGATAACAAGTCCGGAAGTTTGAGGTAACTACGTACGTTTAAAAGACTCCTTTTATGTTGCTTATTGATAATGTGATAAATGCTGATTTAATAGACCTTTAAAACATGTAAATGTAAATAAAACTGGATATGACTTTAGGTATATATGCAGCATTTAAGGTATTAGGTTCCTAATTAAGCCCGTCCGCTTAGCTCAATAGGTAGAGCAATGGATTAGTAATCCATGGGTCGCTGGTTTTTTGCTATGTTTATAATCATCTTCCGTTTCTTTTTACTTTGGCGTTTCATTTTGTTTGTCTGCAGTCAGTATAATAATCATAATGTGAATGATTACATACCAAGTAACAGTTGTTATTATGATCAGTCTTAGAAAAAACATTGTGTTTGTCTATACCGTATAGACTCAATAAAGTTGGTAAGGTTTGAAGTGAATATTAGTCATTTCTTGAAACCCACAAGGTAGAAGTGTCTTATGTATTCTAAATTTTGTCCTAGGATAGTTATGTCTTAACAAATCAATTTAATGAGGGCTGACAAAATTTTTAATAGTATTCTAATTCCTTAACTGTTTTTTTTTTTCTTTCTTTTTTAATACATGTTTTTCACTAGGGAAACTTTAGAAACGAAGTCTTTCAAATTTACGAAATTTCTTGTGAACCAATGAGGTTTGTTGTGTGTCTAGCCTCAATAGTGATTTAGTATCCTTTTTTTTAATTTTCTTTTATTTCCCCATTATATTATTATAAAAATAATACCTGTCAAATAACAGACATGCAATAATCGTTCAGCATTATTAATGGACATTAAAGCTGTCAATGAAATGGTGCGTTTAAATGTATCGTCAGTAATTTTGTATTGATCAGTAATCAGCACTCGGTTTATAATATCACCACCACTACACTATTGAAATATGACTATGATATTGATTCTATAGTCTGGTTCAACTGCAGTTAACACAGAACTGCAATTGATAAATGTAAGCATCATTAATAGTATCACTTCAAAATACATGTTTTGTTATCGCCCATATATGTTCATAAGCATTTCGATCGATGACAGTAGTAATGGACATACATCATCAATAAGCTAGTTAATACTTTTCAAGAAAATATTACATATTAACGTGTATTTAGAAAAAAAAACATTTTATTGTTTCATCTGTAAGAGAATTCATGAAACGTTCCGTGGTGTCTTCCATAAAAATCTTTACGTGTTAGCTATCATTTCATTAAAAATGCTTATTCTAGTAAAATGAATGCACATACGGCTGTTGCAGTGCTTACTGCAAATGTTCTCAATTAGACATTAATGAAGTTTACCTTTTTCTAGGAAACACAAGTAAAAGAAGCAATTTTCTCACCAAAAAAAAGTGTTTTTACGTGTAAGCTACCCAAACATTCTACTCGACCGAATTCCGTCACTTCGATCTGTCGGAGTTGGAAAAACTACGACACTCTAGGAGACAAACTTGGTACATCTAGAAAGCATGTAATTGTCGTTATTGTATAAGGTGTATGACAAAACAATATAATTAGTAGAAAAGTGAAGAAAGGGCTTACTTGTTGAAATAAATCAAACTTCCGCGGCCATGTATCATTTTCGATCACGTGATTCACAGCCCTGTCGTGTGATTAAATATACGTTACACACACAACAATAATTTATTTCTTCTAAATTCTAAATCAAAGAGGAAAACCGCTTGTTTTCTACACAAAACCCATGTTGAAAAAGTTATTCCTTGTCTGAGATGGAACAAGGTATTAACTTTACCTCTTTCAATGTTCGAGGCGTGCTAATTCAGTGGTACAAATATAGACTGTAAAATTCATAAAAGAGACCTGTAAATTAAAACTTTACCGTTATTATATATTTCAAGTTATGAGGAGATTAGAAAGGAGCCTTCAAGAATTCACCATGCAAATAAAAATACACATTTTCACGTGATTTTCATGGCATTTCCATCTTTCTTAATCGATTAAGATCAATCGATTTATTAAAGCAATGACACCGAATCGCATAGAATAAGCATGAACATACAAACTGAGATAAATATATAGTGTATAACAAAATTACTTAGAAGTATAGAAACTAAGATGAATAATAAACTCAAAATCTACTATACTAAATAGGTCTATTAAAGTTTTTAACCCTTACCCTGCCAGAGGCAATCGGTTATGCCTTTGCGACCAGTGCAGTCTGACCATGGTCTGCAATTTTCGCCATTCAGTCAGTAAATTTTCAATATGCACCCCATAATCAATGTATCCGTCCAATTTGAAAGACGTACAAGTCCATTTCAGATATTTAGCATGGTAAGGGTTAAAGGGACTTCATAAAATACGACAGTTGTTCTTATTTGACCATAAAAATGCAGTTCAGACTGTAATTATTTACAGCAATAAACATCTAATGACCTTTGACCGTAAAAACAGATAGATACATGAAATAATGAGATCAACAGTAATTTGATGACAAACATTGTACCAGTTAACCCCACCAACTTTATGTTGTAGGAATGATAACAAAACAAATTCCGAAAGGTATAGACTGAACTTCAAATCAGCTTACATTAAAAAAAATCACATTCCTTTGATATCGAGAACTTCCTATAAATTTCCCTTCCGAATGTGCATATGGTTTGCATCAAATGGATGTTACTGTGACAAACTGTGACAAAGTCTTTACTTGCTGAATGACAACGGTGAAAATGCATATACATAATGGGGGTTATATACAGGAAACAGACTCAGGATAGAGTTAGGTTAGTCGGTTAGTATTCCTCTTGTTTTTGGACTTATACTATTGTTTCTGAAATGAGATCATTATTGTCTCGTAGCAGAAATGTTCTGTATGGAACACCGCTACAGTTTTTTTGCTAAATTATAGTTGTTTCCACATCCGTTCTATTTTGTGAGGTATTCATATTTCTTAAGAGTATTTCTAAATTGTCTACGTAATGTATCTTCATATCGTCCTTTCCTGCGTATGAAATTGAAATGCTATCGTGTTAAAGACCCGTTTTAACTTAAAAAGAAATGCTCTCCTCTTAAGTCTATAAATAGCTTGTCATAAGTCCGTGAAGTTGGCTCTGAGATCACCAAGTGACAGTCAGCTCGACATTCGTTTTTTATCTTTTGTTTTTGAATGATGAGCCGAATTCAGCTTGACTTTGTTTTTGAGGATTACTTCTTGTTTTGAATGTCGAACGGAGTGTCAAGCTGGCTCAACATTCAGCTTGACATATGTTGTTCAACGTTTTTTTTTTTGTTAATTAAATGTCGAGCCAAAGGTTTAGCTGGCACAACACTGAGCTCGACATTCGTTTTGGACGTTTTTTCCTGTTTTAAATGTCGAGCCGAATGTCGAATGTGTTGGTTCAGCATTCAGTTCGACATTCATTTATACTGAAACAGAGGATTTTGAAAAATTGAATTTGAATGAAGAAGATGCGGACACATCAGTCATTGACGACTTAGACGAACAGGAACTAGAAAATAAAACAAAGAGTTGTTGCCGTCAAAAACAGATGTTTGTTGAGGGAAAGCCTAGAGTTGAACTAGAAACGTCAGCCGATAAAGACAGCATGTATGTCTGTCCCGAAGTAGTAAATTGTCTTGCAGACAAATTTATGCCCATTTTTTCACTGTGGACCAAATGTATGCTGGCTCTCGGAGAGGAAGAAACAATGACACGGGATAGTAATAATCCTGTAAAATAACTGGTTAAGAGTGGTTAAACATGATCATGCTCTAAAGACGTAATGCGTTGGGGTGAATATGAGTCTATGCATCTGGCAAATACCTGCACCATTGACACTGCTTTAACAATTTTGCATTTAAAGTACTGTGAGAATACTGCTTTTGCTAGCAAACTAAAAGCAGAAACAGGTCACATTTTTACAACACTGTTAACAGTTTTCAGACTGATGTCAGAAAAAACAGTTTATAAAGTCGAAATTTGTTTGGATAAATCGCATGAAAGTATCACTTCCTCCTCAACAAATCTCTTTGGTGAGGAAGTCGAATATTTTGTAAAATACTTTGACAATGAATGGCGGTCCTATTCAGCATATACTTAGAGCTCTGATACTTGTACAACGCCTTTTTCAGAAACAAGAGAATCATTTGGTATAAAGGTAAGGTAGGCATAGTTGAAATCATTGGAAAATAGGGTTAATAATAGTGGTCATTACGCTAGTTATAACAAGACTCATACTTATAGATTTATAATGATATTAAATAATAGTAGTAGTAATAATACTACTAATAATAATAATGTGCCTTAAGTATAAGCATGGGTTATTGTGTGTAACTGTTATTGTGTTATATTTATACTTTAATTGGAACATTTTTTTTACAAAACAGTTTTAAAACTCTGTCTGGAAGTTCCTACAGAAAAAAATGACACCTGTTTGTCAATTTCAGTACTTCGCAATCAGTTGAAGGAGTGCAGAAAGTGATTGATTTGTTGTTAAAGCTAGTAACACCGTGCGAACCAACCTACGTAGATTGTGAAGGAGATGAAACAAGCTTAAGGTATGTTTCAGTATTTCTTATGCATTTAATCAACCTAATGTAATAATGAGAAGGTCATGCTTTTTCATGTTTTTATTGGATAAATGACTACTTGTGTACTCGTTGACAAACAGAGAAACAGACTTGTTGATGAATTAAAAAATAAGGTGTTCTTCAAATAACAATATATTATGGGCATTTCCAGTTCTTGACAGAGTTACCCGTCTCTTTTACGTACATATCAAAATTACTTAAAAGAAGTAAATTAAGAGCTGAAGGAATAAAGGTCATCCGATATATATATGATACACATAATTCTGATCCATCTTTGTCAGTCGTATGTCAGAATTTTTCTAGTATATTTTTATTTGAATTTCGCTGAATATTTATGTTAAATGGGTAAGAGTTGCTGTTAACTGCCATTTTTACGATACTCGCAATGCAAAAGGGTCATTCCACTTAAAAAATGTGCAGGTCAAGCTGTGATTAATATCAGATCTGGATCCAAAAAATAAGATGTGCAGGTCTAGCTGTGACTTTAGTATAAGATCTGTATCCAAAAATGATGCAGGTCTAGCTGTGATTTCATTATTAGAATTGTATCCGAAAAAAGTATGTGCAGGACTAGCCGTGACTTCAATATCAGATCTGTATCTAAACAAAGTATGTGCATGTCTAGCTGTTGATTCAATATCAGATCTGTATCCAAAAAAGTACGCTCCCTCAGCAGCAATATGAATAGACTACCGTTACTTCACATCGCTGCTTTAATAAGAGTAGATTTATGATATTGACCTTTACAATGAACTTTTAAGCAACCAATGAAAGTGCACCAATATCCCCAAAACCGAAAAATCTTTAAACCAATTCTCATTGGTTTAAACGATCATGTGATTCCGTAAATATTATAAATTGACGGGTGTTTTTTTTTTGACAATTTTGTAAACACATTTCAACTATGAGTTTACGTAAATATCTTAATACAGCAATTAAACGTCTAAAAACAACCATACCATCATGATTTTAACTTTTTGATAGTTTTACAGGTTTATTTATGATACATATTAAAAATCACTTTAAAAATTGAAATACATAAGTAACATGCAGACGTGCATTGTTTGTTTACATTTTGGGTTGTCAATTGGACATTTGGTTGTAAGCTAGTCACTGATTGGCTCAAAAGTGACTATGGATTTCCCTGTCTAAAAATAAAAAATATCGTTCTGAAAGTTGTATTTTAGCAGAGGAAAGAAAGTGAAACATTCGACCGATGCGCAGAAGAATACCAAAAAAGATGTGCAGGTCCAGCTGTTGCTTCAATATCAGATCTGTATCCACAAAGATGTGCAGGTCTAGTTGTGACTTCAATATCAGATCTGTATCCAAACAAAAATGTGCAGGTCTAGTTGTGACTTCAATATCAGATCTGTATCCAAAGAAGATGTGCAGGTCTAGTTGTGACTTCAGTGTCAGATCTGTATCCAAAAAAGATGAGCAGGTCCAGCTGTTGCTTCAACATCAGATCTGAATCCAAAAAGATGTGCAGGTCTAGTTGTGACTTCAATATCAGATCTGTATCCAAAAAAGATGTGCAGGTCCAGCTGTTGCTTAAATGTCAGATATGTATCCAAAAAAGATGTGCAGGTATAGTTGTGACTTCAATATCAGATTTGTATCCAAAAAAATTGTGCAGTTCCAGCTGTTGCTTCATTATCAGATCTGTATCCAAAAAATATGTGTAGGTCTAGCTGTGACTTCACTATCCGATCTCTATAAAAAAGATGTGCAGTTCTAGCTGTGACTTCAATATCCAATCTCAATAAAAAAAATAGATATGCAGGTCTAGCTGTGACTTTAATATCAGATCTGTATTCAAACAAAAGATATGCAGGTCTAGCTATGGGTTCAATAACAGATCTGTATTCAAACAAAAGATCTGCAGGTCTAGCTCTGGGTTCAATTTCAGATAAGTATCCAAAAAAGGTGCAGGATAGATGTTACTTCAATATCAGATCAGTTTCCAAAAAAAAGATGTGCTGGTATAGATGTGACGTCAATATCAGATATGTATCCAAACAATGAGCAGGTCTAGCTGTGATTTTAATATCAGATCTGTATTCAAACAAAAGATGTGCAGGTCTAGCCGTTGCTTCAATATCAGGTCTCTATCCAAAAAAAGATGTGCAAGTCTTGCTGTTAATTCAATATCAGGTCTGTATCCAAAACATGTGCAGGTCTAGCTGTGACTTCGGTATAAGTTCTGTAGCTGTAAGTTCAATATCAGATCTGTATAAAAATATGTGCAGGTCCAGCTGTGACTCCTATATCAAATCTGTATTCAAACAAAAGGTGCAGGTCTAGCTGTGGCTTTAATATCAGATATGTATCCAAAAAGGTGCAGATCTAGCTGTGATTTCAATCTCAGATCTGCATCCAAAAAAAGGTGTGCAGGTCTAGCTGTGACACCAATATCAGATTTGTTTCCAAAAAAGGTGCAGGTCTAGCTGTGACTTCATTATCAGATTTGTATTCAAACAAAAGATGTGCAGGTCTAGTTGTGGGTTCAATATCAGATCTTTATTCAAACAAAAGATGTGCAAGTCTAACTGTGACTTTAATATTAGATCTGTATTCAAACGAAAGATGTGCATATCTAGCTATGGCTTCTATATCAGATCTCTATCCAAAAAACAAAGATGTGAAGGTCTAGCTGTGAATTCAGTATCAGGTCTGTATCCAAAAACAATGTGCAGGTCTAGCTGTGACTTCAATATAAGATCTGTATTCAAACAAAAGATTTGCAGATATAGCTGTGGTTTCAAGATCAGATTTGTATTCAAACAAAAGATGTGCAAGTCTAGCTGTGGCTTTACTATCAGATCTGTATAAAAATATGTGCAGATCCACCTGTGATTCCTATATCAGAACTGTATCCAAAAAGGTGCAGGTCTAGCTGTTTTTTCAACCTCAGATCTGCATCCAAAAAAAGATGTGAAGGTCTAGTCTAGCTGTGACTTTAATATCAGATCTGTATACAAAAAAGTATGTGCAAGTCTTACTGTGACTTCAATATCAGATCTATATCCAATAAGAGTATGTGCAGGTCTAGCTGTAGCTTCAATATCAGATCTGTATCCAAAAAACGATGTGCAGGTCTAGCTGTGACTTCAATATCAGATCTGTATCCAAAAACAATCAATATCATATCTTCATTAAAAATGGAGATCTAATTGTGATGTCAATATTATATCTGCATTAAGAAGAAATGCAGATCTAACTTTGAGGTCAATATTATATCTACAATACAACTGCAGATCTTACTGTGACATTATTGTTATATCTGCATTTAAAAAATTTGCATATTAAGAAAGGACGTTAATATTTTATCTGCTTTTAAATAACTGCATATCTGACTGTGACGTTAATATTTCATCTGCATTTAAAAACTGCAGACGTCAATAATAGGTATGTATTTAAATAAGTTGCAGATCTAGCTGTGACGTCAATTTCAGATATGTGTTTAAAATGTTTCAGCTCTAGCTGTGACGTCAATATCATAATGTTATAACAATTTAGTTACAGCTCTAGTTGTAGCATCAATATAATATCTGTATTTATTTTTTAAAGGTGTTAAGGTGTAGAACTAGCTGTAATCGAAAAGTTGCAGATTTACAATGATATCAACATCAGATCTTAATTTGAAAAAAAAAATAGATCTAGGTCTGACACTGACATCTGACCATATCAAAAATAACTGCGATTCAGGGTCTTATATCAACATCAGAACTGTAAACGAAAATAAATGCAGATTGAGCTCTGACATTGACATCAAATTTGTAATCTAAGAAGATGCAAAATTAGCTCTGAAATCCTGAGCAAACAGTCATTCCGATTTTGAAACCTTAAGTTATTCAAGCCACGTCGCGGCAGTCAACAGATTAGCTTGGTCAAACAAATACTTTGTCAAAAAAAGATCTGTATTTCAGAGAACCGTTTGCTGTCACATTTGCCCTTAGTAACAACAGTCGGGAGTACACGTATCGTCGTTGTTAAGACACAGAGAGAGAGAGAGAGAGAGAGAGAGAGAGAGAGAGAGAGAGAATAAAAATCAGTCTGTATTGCAATGGGCCGTCTACACAGAAATGCAAGGACATTGCAAATCCTCGAAAAAAAGTATATCCATTATTTTCGAACCCTTTTGAATTTCAGGTTTCGTAATATGCCCAACTTAGTATATTTTCCTACAAAATATCTTGCAAGTTAGAATTACAACAGTACGCACTAAGTCTGTATAGCGACTTTTATTGAGAAGCAATAGAATAAAGTTTATTGTTTTTTCTGACATCTTACAAAATTACATAAGTCCTTTAAGACAACACCTTTCTACCCTGTGTTTGAAGGTTGAATAAGATAAGAAACTGTTGGGCATTAAAGAAGACTAAAAGTGCAAGTTTTAAATAATCAATTTTAAATTGTCTCCCCTTATCTGTAAATATGATACTGAACGCACTGGTAAAAGCTTTCATGTACAAAAATTTAAACATTAAAAAGATATTTTTTACCATTCAATACTTTTTTTCAGTGGAAAATCTGAGCAAGAACGTGTTATTTGTTTTTAAATAAAAATATCAGAACTAACAGAACAGAACAGAACATACATACATTTTAATAAATTTTGCATGTACTGGTTTGTCCTATTTTACAATATAATTGTAAAGCATGCAAACGAATGATAAATGTGTATTCAAAATACATGAATCGATGAATATTATAGTCACACCTTAAAATACAACTATGATGAAAATGTATAAAATGGCGCATCAATAGTCCAGAAGTAACGCTCTGACCTAGTAATCGAGGGGTCGCAATACGATCTCCCGCTTCTCAGCTAACACAACTGTCTTTCGAGTGAGACATAAAACTTAATATTCCTCAGATAGGCATGTGATCTTTTGATTATCTGTTATATAAAGCATACCTTCATTTATCATTTACGCCAAAGTATTGATTTCAGCTAACTTCTTGTCAATATTTAAGTTGTGGTTCTATTTAGTGTGACAATGCCGTTTCCGGTAGGAGAGTTTTATTGCTTGGCAATATTCTTTCTCTTTATTTAGATTTTGACAGCCTTTACGTATGTAATAGAAAACAATTTCAAAAAATACATGTCCATTATTACTTAATGGAAATAAAAAAGAGAAACGTACCGCTCTTGCAAAATGTAATGTTAAAAAAGATCCATCCTATACTAAAAAAAAATAATAATTTGAAAACGAACAATAATTTATTTGTTACTATGAAATGTTACATAACTGACGACGACTTTTTTCAAAAGTGTTAACTGTTTTTTCTTGTTTAAATTTCACTTCTCTAAAAATACGAAATAATGTATTTCATTGCTATCTACTTTTTATCAAGTGAAAAAAGTGTAATAATAGTGGTGCAGCGCTATCTGTTTGATTTATTTATTAACGGAAGTGGCTAGCATAGGATTAACGTCTCCTTTGTTTTTGTGTTTTAGTTTGAGGAAGATGGGGCAAGATTTCATTCTAGTACAAGAATTCATCTGAATATTGGGTACCTTGAGTTAATGTCACAAGGACAGCGGGAACTGGTTGGGAATCGAACTCGTCTTCTCCAAATTATAAGTATTGTACCACAAACATATACATCAGATCATCTCCAAATTCAATACTTGTCACCGTTTATACTGACGTCGATTCGGGATCATTTTAGAGATAGAATTTGGTTTATACTTTGACAAGTTAGCTTTGTTAAGACAATTTCTAGTTGGTCGGAACAACCACTTCTGTTTACCAGGCGCTCATAGGCCTTTGGCGCTACCAGTCTTTGAAACTGCGCTACCTCTAACCAGAACTCCATCTTTAGAAACTTTTGATAATGCAGAGCAATTCCTAAAATGTTCATTGCTGAAGTGAGACCTTTGACCTCTGAGCTTCCCCACCGTGAGAGACAGTCTCAAAAGCCTTACTATATTTTCTAGCCTAAACGTAAAATCATATTAACGTTTGTTCCATTTCACTGAAATTATAACAAAAGCAATATCTTATAATCTTGACCAATGAACCGGAATATTTTGGTGAATCACGTGACTGTTGATCTCCACGTTGTTTGCTAACGGTTAATCTTAGCGAATGCGAGAATCGCTCACTAAAGAACGGACTAAAACACGGGCTAATATGACATTTTATGGGTTGACGTTGCTGATTTTTCGCCCTTTAGTGGCCATTGTTTGGATGGTGCAGCTGGTGGTTTCTCGATCATCGCCATAAAACATAAAAAAGGTAAAACATTTTAATAGTTTTGAAATTTTTTATGATTGTGTAAGGTAAGCTGAATTGCTCTTTTTAGGAATGTGTCACATTTCATAAATAATACTATTTTATCTAGGAATTGATGTTACGATTTGATATTGAAAACATATTTCTATTAAGTCGGTATTTCACAAGAGTTAAATTCATTTTGTTAATTTGTATTATAATGGATATTTTTTTATTTTCAAATTTGAATTATCCTCAATTTGGTTCTATTAACATAAACTTCAAAATATTTTGGGTCGAAATTCGTAACTGGGTCGAACCTGTGACATCCTCCGAAGCATTCTGTTATTTGTGCTGGTTTGAGCCGCGCATGGACAAAGAAATCACCATTATGGTGGTGGCCTTGAGTCAAATAACATGTTGCTGCCTTATTTATTTTATTTTTTTTTTGGCTAGATGAACTGCAGTTTATTTGTATATTATAGAAAACGTCAAACCTCAATTCTTGTTTATGTTACAAATAAATGTTCGGAGATCAAGATCATAGTTTGCCATCTTACAGTACACACATTTTTCATTATGAACACTGTATTATAAAGCTCTGCACACTGATCTTTGTAAACGATTTATAACATAATTATAGAGTTTTTATCTATATATGGTCTGATGTTCTAAGGTTATAAGCAAGGTAAAATATTGAAAGAATTTTCTCTCGCATTTAGTTTCATAATGGGGTCGGATGAAAATATTGTCGTGGCAAAAAGTTGACACAACGGTACGGTCACGTGAGGGGACAAACATGGGTGGCTCCGTGGAGATTGGAGGAAAGCTTGCTGCGATAGAAGTTAGAAGATACGTGCCGATGAAGCTTGAAGATAAGTAACGTACCTATTGATAGTCTTTAGGAATACTATTCTACTTTTGTTTAGTAATAAAATTGAGGCTAGATCTAGTTGACCCTGGAAACCTTTTGATCTCTATAGTAAGTACACAGTCAACTCATCGTCTGTCTGTACCAATATTCGTGGGAGTTAGGAGTCAATGTCCCTATGTTTGAAAGGTAGTTTCGTACATGGAAACAGCGTGAGACGATTATCCCCTAAAACACCGAAGGGACTGAAGTTCGTGTCTCATAGACACCAGTGTGATCACTTCCGTGCGTCTGTCCGCCTACTTCTGCCCAAGTCAACACCTGCTATTTGTATTTATTGCAAAACTTAACTATGGGCTTAAAAGGCCTATTACCCCAGTCTGCACATGCGCAATTTTCTGTGAACACGATTTACGCATTTGGTGCTAGAACATTAGCAATGTCCATTATTAGACACATTAAGCAAATTGTAACAAGCAGGCTAACTCATTGACAATAAGCTTTAATTGATAATTATAGAAAACGTTACAGACACTGCTAATTATATAACAAACAGTTGTCACACAAATCACTCGACCATGGGACATAACCGCCAGATTACAAATCGAGACAAGGTCGATATATTTTCTGTTGTTTTTTATATGACTTTTAATGTTAAACTTCTAATATACCTAAAACAAAAACACAACGATACGACAGATTGAAAAAAAGAATATTACAAAATAATTTCGGCTCTCAATTTTTGAAGGCAGTAGTAGATTATACGATGTGGTTGGTATCTCTGCGTAGAGTTCGAATACGCACAGTTCTGTTACCATCAAACCGTTTGTCAAAAATGTTACGTGGAAACACTATCGAAGTTTGTTGTTTTAGTTATTTATAACCCAGACATTAACCATATAAAGAATAAACAAGAAAAAATAAGAAACGGGCTTTCATTACCTTCTCTTGTTGGTTTCTTTTATTTTTATCAATTTTGTTTTTTTATTTTTTCACGACTTCTTGCTTCTTCTCTGTTCAATTTAAATAGTTGAGTAAATATATATATATTTATTTATTTATTTTGTTACGTTTTTTTTCTTGCATTGAAAGATACTGTTAAACGAAACGAAATATTTTTTAAATGGTTCATAATTGTCTTAAATCTTTGAACCGTTGTTGTATATTTATGACATGGGACACATATGTGTTTAATTTTTCAATGGTTATTTCAAGAAAGCAAAAATTTAACTTATCCAGTATGCCACTGGAGACGTGGTGTAAACCGCTTGCAATGTTTATGTCATCCGGTACAACATGGCGGTAATAAACTGATTTATATCCGTTTTTTTAACGTCATTATTATTCATATCCGGTTTTACCAGAATCGTTTGTATCGTAACGTCTTTAGATTTTTATGTCATTGGAATCAGCCACGTTCTTTGCACCTGTGAGTGTAAAAAAATATTAAAGTGATATAACATTTTAGATAAAAACATTTCAAAATGACTTTTTATGTTTGTAAACAAAGTAATTGATACTACCTACTTAGTTTATTACATAATCGAATTTACAGTATTTTATAAACAACCGTAATCCAAATCTGTTCAACTTTTGTCGAGTACTGAGATTAATTTTTGCGTGACTTAAGCTTGTTTTGAGTCAAAAGATAGCGTGATATTTACAAATAGGTCAGATGATTTCTTTATTTACAGTTCATGTTGCCATTTCCAAAACAGACAATTCAAAGAACTCATTTACCACTCGCTAGATTTTTTTAAGACGAGGGCCTTAGGTTCGACTCCCGTTAGACACGTTTGATCATATCTTTCTATATTCGACTGGTTAGAACTCTAGGGATCAGGCGCCATTTTTATTGTTCATGAGGTACTACAAACGACGCTTGAAAATATAGTAAGTTTGAAAAATCGGTTTTACATCACCGAAATAGTAGGCGGGGAGGGGGCGTCGGGGTTTGGTGCAAATTGGCAGGTATGATGTCTTATGAAATCATAACGTATTTAATTTAAGACTACGGTGATCTGTTTAAAGGAATGCAACTTGATGTTAATACATGTACATCATCTGTATACAAATGTAGTTAGAATCTACAGTACGGTTACACCATTCTGTTTTTTATTGCTGGCCCTTACCACTGTACAAGAATTGTTTATATTTCAAAACAACAACACAACTTTAATTAAACGCAATTCATACATATATATTGTATGAGTTCACATGTCACTGCAAAAACACAATCCCTGAAGCAGGCTAGTGTTTTCTGGATTGAATATATATTATTACGGAAATAAAAAGCAGAGGTCGATGGTAATTTCTTTTTATTTGTGGTATTAAACTATACATTTATCCATTCTGTACATTTCTTACATGAAATTCTTAAGATAAAAATTTGCCAAAAAATATTATGATATCTACATATTATTGTTTAGAAAGACTATATCTGATGGAATACTAAAGAATGTAAAATGTTTTACAGTTTATATTCTTAAGGAACAAAGTATATGTCACAGAAACACAGATTTGTGAAGTTAGCGGCCTAGCGGCCTGGCGGCGTGAAGTTAGCGACCTAGCGGCCTGGCGGCGTGAAGTTAGCGGCCTAGCGGCCTGGCGGCGTGAAGTTAGCGGCCTAGCGGCCCAGCGGCCTGGCGGCGTGAAGTTAGCGGCCTAGCGGCCCAGCGGCCTGGCGCCGTGAAGTTAGCGGCCTGGCGGCCTAGCGGCTTCGAAAACTTAAAAAAATCAAAGCTAGTTCTTGTTGATATTTTGCTTATTCACCCCTGAAATGTACATTGCATGCTGTAAAAATCGAATTCAAGCCGTTTTTAAGATAAAGATAAATTATGATAAATATTAAGTTTAGGCCGCTAGGCCGCCAGGCTTCGAAAACTTAAAAAAAATCAAAGCTAGTTCTTGTTGATATTTTACTTAATCATCCCTGAAATGTACATTGCATGCTGTAAAAATCGAATTCAAGCCGTTTTTAAGATAAACATAAATTATGATAAATATTAAGTTTAGGCGCTAGGCCGTTAGGCTTCGAAAAGTTAAAAAAAATCAAAGCTAGTTCTTGTTGATATTTTACTTAATCATCAACTGAAATGTAATTTACAAAGAGTACATGGGAGTAAATGTACAAAGAGATTCCGAGTCGTCTTTGCAGATAAGCTAGAACTTTGTTAAATAATTTATTTTAAAAAATAAAAGCTAAATCATGTCGATAACTTTCTTATACACCCCTGCAATTTTCATTATATGCTGTAAAAATAGATTTCAATCCGTTTTTAAGATCAACCTAAATTGTGATAAAGGTAGCCATCTTCACGCCGCCAGGCCGCTAGGCCGCCAGGCCGCTAACTTCACGCCGCCAGGCCGCTAGGCCGCTAACTTCACGCCGCCAGGCCGCTAACTTCACGCCGCCAGGCCGCTAGGCCGCTAACTTCACGCCGCCAGGCCGCTAGGCCGCCAGGCCGCTAACTTCACACCGCCAGGGCGCTAGGCCGCCAGGCCGCTAACTTCACGCCGCCAGGTCGCTAGGCCGCCAGGCCGCTAACTTCACACCGCCAGGCCGCTAGGCCGCTAACTTCACAAATCTCAGAAACACTGTACAAATTCTCTTGAAATTCGTGAGTAGTTTAGAAATATGGTAAGTAAATAAACATTTCTTTTACCAAAATATGTAAATGATGTAAAAAAATAACGAAACTTCCAAAATTTGACAAAAAATTGACATTATTTTTACTTTTATGTATTTAAATGAGAGTGTTTGCATTTTGTTTCATATCAGATATGAATTTCCGCTTTTAATTCATATATTTGTCATTTCATTTAATTCTGATTTTAATTAATTTAACTTTTGCTAATCACTATCATTCACCTATCAATTTATAAAACATATTATATAAAAGAAAAATATATGCCTCCTGGCGACTTCGGAATAGTGAACATGATTTGACAGGCTTTCTATAAGAATCAGTTATTCAGTGCCATAAAGATCAACAGTACAGGAATAAATAAATGTAAACTTATTTAAAGTCCCATAGTCATGATATACTTCGAAATTTGCTTTGATATCTTTCCTTCGTCATAGAGTATGTGGGATAAAGTTGTCGCCAAGAAATCACATTGAAATTGTTTTTCACTTTTTAATTTATTTCTTGGGATACGAAGATGTTCACCCGACAAAATGCACCGATACGGCTTTTGATGGTCAGGCTAAGAATTGTTTGAATTGCTGTTAAAGTATTTGCCTGTCTGCCTACACAGAGTATTAAATCTGGTGAGATATGAGCCTCTCGGTAAAAATGTTTCATTTTGTCTGTATTTTGTTGTTAGATTGTTTGTTTCTTTATTCAGATGAAAAAGTCCATCCTTCCTGTGAAATACACACCAACAAAACTGTTCAGTGCTACCTTTACACGTGCCCCAAATATTTGACCCCACCTTTTCTCTGTATCGACTGAACATTACCGTGCTTTAAAAACACAGCAAATGTCATGATTACAAACTAGAACAACATAGTGACCACGGCCAATACAACATCAGAAACAGTATAACACATCTAAGACCACATCTAGTACCACCATAACTAATTCACCACCACAATGATTATATTTTTTTTCTTTTGAATTTGTATTCGGTTCCTTATTTCATTTCCATCTTTCTTTTTCCAACCCTTTTTCATTAAAACAGCATAGAACAGAACAGAACATTCATCTTCGATGACTTTATTGCAAATACAACACACAGTCTGTCATTCCCGTTTAGTCTATTTGGAACACAGTAGCTTGATTCCACTCTAAGGCTATTAGCAAACTCTTCACTTAGTATCTTTTACTCTATGATGAAAGCATGTTGAAATGCAATCTCAGATTTCACTGTACTGTATATCATACAGTGCAAAAAAATATGTTTTTTACAGCATGCGTTATCACAGATTAGGCAAAAAATGAACACACCTCTGTTGACACTTTCACATCTACCGAATGTTTTTTTTTTTTTACAAAATTATCCAAAACCATATAAACAAAGTCAGTTCTTGTAATGGCTTGTCAAGTTTGACTTTCCATCTCTGGTTAAGATCACAGGTGACAGTATCAGAGTGAGCATACAAAATCTAGAATCGAATTTTTTTTTTTAACTTTTTATGCCCCCACTTCAAAGAAGAGGGGGTATATTGCTTTGCATTTGTCTGTCTGTCGGTCGGTCCGTCGGTCCGTAGACCAAATGGTTTCCGACCAGTAACTAAAGAATGCTTAGGCCTAGGAACTTCAAACTTGGTAGGGTGCTTGTCTATCATCAGTAGATGACCCCTATTGATTTTGGGGTCAAGGGGTCAAAGGTCAAGGTCACATTGACCTTGTAGGTAGAAACGGTTTCCGACCAATAACTAAAGAACGCTTAGGCCTAGGAACTTCAAACTTGGTAGGATGATTGTCCATCACCAGTAGATGACCCTATTGATTTTGGGGTCAAGGGGTCAAAGGTCAAGGTCACATTGACCTTGTAGGTAGAAACGGTTTCCGACCAATAACTAGGGAACGCTTTGACCTAGGTTCACCAAACTTGGTATGCTGGTTGGTCATCACCAGTAGATGACCCCTATTGACTTTGAGATCATTAGGTCAAAGGTCAAGCTCACAGGGACCTTCATCCTAAAAACGGTTTCCAATCAATAACTAGAGAACTCTTTGACCTAGGTTCACCAAACTTGGTATGCTAGTTGGTCATCACCAGTGGATGACCCCCTTTTGATTTTGAGGTCATTAGGTCAAAGGTCAAGCTCACAGAGACTTTGACTCTAAAAACGGTTTCCGATCAATAACTAGAGAATGCTTTGACTTAGGTTCACCAAACTTGGTATGCTGGTTGGTCATGGCCAGATAATGACCCCTATTGATTTTGAGGTCATTAGGTTAAAAATAAAGGCCACAGGGACCTTGATCCTAAAAACGGTTTCTGATCAATAACTAGAGAACGCTTTGGCCCAACCACAAGCAATTAGGTGCTGCTGGGGGGCATTTATGTTTTACAAACATTTCTTGTTACTTATATATATATAAGTAAAAAGTTATTTTTTTTTTTCGTTTTTAGAGGTTTTATGCTCATTGATACTGTCACCTATGGTTAAGATGTGATTTCAGCATAAATGTCTTCAAACACGAGTTTATCTTAAACTTTGCATAAACATTATTATTAATTGTACATAATTTTATAATCAATAATCTTTAGCAAAACTGCTGTCGGTCTGTCGGTATTTCAAGCGATTACCGAATACAAGGATACTAGGTAGTTATAGTTAGTTGCTGTGTAGATGTCAGCCACTTGGTAAAAGGTCAAGCTCTTTGACAATAGTTTCCAACCAATAGCCCAAAACGACTGAACATGGGTCACAAAATTTTAGATGATGTTTATGTATGAAGCTGATTCTTGCTTCTGACACTTGGGCTTTCATCAAAGGTCATACATTTAGGTACTTGCACTTTGAAAATAGTTTCTGGTTACTAACTCAAGAAAAGGTGCACTGTGGCATGATACTTTACAGGATTGTTTGGCACATGTCGATAAAACCTACTGAGTTTGAACTAACTGCGTCGAAGGTCAAGTTCACTGGAGCCTGTTCTACAAAAGAGCGGCCTTTCGGTCAATTTTTCGAGAAGGAATAAACTCGGGATAGTTTATTTTGTTTCGGCATAAAGAATAAGCGCCCTTCTTAATTTACGAGCCACTTGATCAAAGTTAAGCTCACAGAGGCCTGTATTTCTATATCAGTTTCTGTTCTATAACTACGTTATAACAATTTAAATACAGGACCCTAACACATTATATCGTGGTTGATAATGGTAGGTTGATTACTTGTATATATGGTTTTGTGGCTGCTACATTAAAAGTCAAGGTCACAATGACTAGTTGTGTTGTTCTCGTTGTACAGGTTATCAATTAATATCTAAATAAATACTGGAAGCTATGATCTTCAACGTTACAAGAAAGGTTGGTTATGATCAGACCACATTCACTATTGATTTTGAGGATTTCTGATGCACGTCTTGTGGGGGAATGGGCGGGGATGGGGGATGGGGTATCAGTGTCATTCTCAAGCTCTTGTTTCTAGGCCCAGCAAAAATCCTGCGTATGCATAACTGAATCTAACAGTGGCATTAGAAGTTCACAAAAGATTCTCTGTTTATAGTCAAAACTTGTGAATGTGTACAACAAAAAATCCAATGCTTCCAGTCCTTTCTCTGCTTGGTTGTTTAGATTTCTGTTTAAAAGTACAAAAGGGACTAAAGACAGAGATAATTAAATTCTAGCTATATTGAATTATAAAGTGCAGATGTCAATTGTCTTAATTCAGCCCCTATCTCGGAAAACTACTATCTTGGTCTTTTCTTTGTTTACTACAATGCCCCATATATCCCAGTAGTCCTTTGAACATCAGGCTCATTAAATTTGTGGATGTTCTGTGTTCCGCCTACTATTGGCATATAAATGCATACATAACTACTTTCGAATTTATATCTTTTATTCTACTTAAAGTTTGGTTGCAATGTGAACACAACTCTTTATCTTCAATTAACAATATATAGAATAATGCTAAAGTTATGCCCCTTATTTCAATCCAATAGTAATGTTATATAGTCAACTAATTTCTGCAGTTTGCATTCCGCTTCTTATGTGTATCTACATTCCTCTTACAGTTCGAAGCATTTTCTGGACACCTTTAGTCTATATAATTTAAGGCAAGGCGTTCTTTATGAAATATATTAGATATATTTTCCATTGAAACGTATAACATATTTCTATTGTTTAGACTTCTTGTTCTTGCCAAGAATCTGATCATGAACTATTCGCTCTGTTCCTGTTCAGTTGGTTACTCCTATGAATTATAAATGGGTCCTCCTAGATTGAACGAATTGCAAAAACCATCGGTGTTAGTTATTTCTTTGAATCTCGACTTGTCACACAGATTTGAAACGTTCTCGACTGAAACATCTTCAAATTCCACAAATGATAAATAGACATTAAGAATGGATCAAGGGGTCAGTTAACATGCTAACTATTCGTGAACAGTACGGAAAATGAGAACTGAAAAGCGTACTACTAGAAGTAGAGTATGCCTCTCGCTCCAATAGTCCTCACTGCTTCCGCTCCAATAGTCCTCATTGCCTTCAAGACAAATATATTTATCTCATATACAGTCAGTATTTAATATTGGTAATTGTTTAAAATTTAAACGGAAAACGCTGAAACGTCTTTGAAATTTACCTTTGATACATTCTCTCAGTAAGGGTCTTTGGTCCTGTGGAACACGATGAGTCTATCGACTGCGCGATATCATGTTGATTTTTTTTTGTTTCGTTAGTGCATAACAGAGTAATGGTCAGTCACCACAATACTTGCATAACACAAGTAAATTATATCTAAGCAGATTCTTTGGCCTTTACTCGAAAGACGTTGGTTATGTAGATGTTTTGACAATGTCGTGGGAAAACAGCTTTACCTAATCTGTATGACAATTGAATTCTGAAGAAAAAATGTTGCGGGCATTGAAATAACTTGGATGTATGTCCTAATTTGTAGAAGTTGGGCAGTATTTAGTTAGACATTGCTTCTTGAACTTATATTTAATTAAAACTGCTACAATAACACAGTTTCAAAGTTTGGTTTTGTTTTGAAAATGAAGCTTAGATATATTTTTTTCTTGTACATAAAAAGTCTAGCAGTTTGACTGTACTTTGAGGACATTCGAGATCACTTTATTACAGTTAACTCGGCCAAAAAAATAAAGAAAAAATGTGAAATGCTGGGTCATGTAATCAGTTTGTTTTTCTATATTTAAGTGATTAAATAATTCAGTGACCTTTTAATTTGGCTGACGACAGTGCATGAATAACTCGACGCTTATTGCTACAAAATGCATAGTTTCTCCGCGGTTATCAGTGATTCCATGTTTATGACGAACAGTATTCAAGAAAACAAATATATAGCGTACCAAAAATTCAGTTGCTCTTGGACATGATCGCTCGGACATTGTCTCAAACACATTAAATAAATGTACACGTAGAAATCTACATATTATATTACGGATTTGATGAATATATCATGAATCTGTGACATTTACAGTCTTTGAAATTTAATTGTCAACATGAAGTACTTGGGAAATTTATGTCACGGATAAAAGAAATCCATGGTACAATGCAGTCATACAAAATAACAGAAACATAAAAACGTGTTTCATTTTATATGACAGGGTTATTGCAAAAGGTAACATTTCGAATGCCTTATTGAATTGTTAAAACAAATATATCGCAAAATACAGGAATGTTTATAATATGCGACGAAGACTTACAGTGAAATGCAAAAAGAAAGTCATATATATCATTCATGATGTTTCGAATTTATACATATATTCCGGCAAGACATTTTACAAAACAAATTACACAATGGCACTGGAAAACACTTAAAGATCTGTTGTTTCCTGTGAAGATGGTGGACAAGAATCGTAGACATGATTAAAAGTTTTAACCTAATAGCTAAAGTGAAAAAGTTCTGTTAAAACTCGGCGAATTAAACCAAGCTAATCATATCACGGTTCTGTTGTTCGCTGTGAAGACAGTGGACAAGTACCATAACACCTGTTTAGTTTATATAAGAAGAATAAATACATTAATGTGTGATCAGTTTCTTTATTTCGTTAAATTTAGAATTTTCTATCTTTAATAATGCTACACCTAACAGAGTTAAAGAACATTTAAGACGCGTTTATTTATTCCATGAAATGGTAGTGTACTTGTGATAGATCCGTTGTTGGCTGTGAAGGTAGTAGGCAAGATCTTTCACACACAAACACGCAACATTTCCAAACTACATTGTAAATGCAATAGATATTTTTTATTGATTACAGTGCAATGATGGTGTACATGTGATAGATCTGTTGTCTGCCGTGAAGACGGTAGGCAAGATCTTTCACATGCATACACGCAACATTTCCCAACAACACTGCGCATGAAATAGATACTTACATTGGAAAATCGTTTAATAAATTTGCATTGCCGCTTTGCTCTAATAAACGAAATCTTGATCATTTAATATCGTACAAAAAACGTTCGCGTTGTATCTCATACTTAAATTATATTACATCAAGTATCTTTCCGAGGACATTGTCAACATCTTTGCGGCATGTTGATAGACTTTCTGTAGATAAGCGTATCAGGCATATTTTTAATGTGTACAAGATTTATTATCATATCAATAGGGCGATAAAGCAGTCTCTGTGTAAATTATGCAGAAAAAGCGAACTTTTGGTGTTTTTCTTCAGGAAGAAATAGAGGTATTTTCAATATAAGAACAGTGAAGACGTACTAAACACACATTCTTGTAAGTGTCACATATTCATTGTATATAAAAAAGTATCGCTACAACTAAAGGTTCAATGTTCTTGTTATCAAATGACTGATAAGAGTACTCTATGTTCTCTTGAAGCCTAATTGTCGCATAAATATAAACAGAAACGCATTTGATTCATGGTGGCTTTCTGCTTGTACTGCTACGACTATATGACCATAGTGATATTGATAGAAATATTGTTAGCTTCGGAGAGGTTAAGCATATTTAAAATACCATCATAATGTAATGGTCACAACTCTTCTGTAACACCAGTTGCAGCAATTTATCTGTAAAAAGTGCTAAACGACAATAGACAACTGACCGACAATGCTTGTTTACAAAATACGACATAATATGACATAAAAACAACACTATTCGTCAGAGAAAAAACAGATTTATGCAACACAATCTCAACATGAATAAATGCAGACATTTCTTATATGCCTCAGTCATCAGAGTCAAAACAATTTATAGAATTATATTATTACTTTTACTTTATCAACCTATAATTATGCTTAACTTCAAGAGGATGTGGATATATAATTATGTATAGTGTCACGTGATTGTGATATTTGGAATTGTTCGGTTTTTATCAGCTCACCTGAGCACTTTGTGCTCATGGTGAGCTTTTAGGATCGCCCTGTGTCCGTCGTGCGTCGTCAACTTTTGCTTTAAACAACATCTCCTCCTAAACCACTGGGCCAAAGTTGATGAAACTTGCCAAGGATCTTCCTTGCTTAAAGCTCTTCCAAAGTTGTTCAAAGAAATCAGTTCCATGCAGAACTCTGGTTGCTATTGCAACCTAAAGGAATAACTTTAAAAATCTTTTTGTCTAAAACCACAAGGCCTAGAGCTTAGATATTTGGCATTTGGCACCCTCTAATAGAACTCTACAAAAATGATTCAAATTATTTCCCTGGGGTCAAAATTGGCCTCGCCCCAGGGGTCACTTCATTTTATATAGACTTATATAGGAAATCTTTAAAAATCTTCTTCTCAGAAACCACAGTGCCTACAGCTTAGATATTTGGTATGATATGTAGCATTGACTAGTAGATGTCTACCAAATTTGTTCAAATTATGACCCTGGGTCAAAACTGGCCACGCCCCAGGGTTCTCTTGGTTTAGATATAGTTATATCGGAAAAACATGAAAAATCATTTTTCTCAGAAACTAATAGGACTAGACCTTAGATATTTGGTGTTGAGTATTGTGTAGAGAACCTTTACCAGTATTTTTATATTTCGGCCCCGGGGTCAAAATTGGCCCCGCCCTGGGGGACCCTTAATATGTAAAAGGGGCAATCTTTAAAAATCTTCTTACTGGAAACCTCAATGCCTACAGCTTATAAATATGGTATGTAGCATTGTCTAGTGGATGTCTACCAAGTTTGTTCAAATTATGTTCCCTGGGTCAAAATTGGCCACGCCCCAGGGTTCTCTTGGTTTAGATAGATTTATATAGGAAAAACATTAAAAATGATTTTTCTCCAAAACAAATAGGTCTAGACCTTAGATATTTGGTGTTGAGTATTGTGTAAAGAACCTTTACCAATATTGTTAAAATGTTGGCTCTGGGGTCAAAATTTGCCCCGCCCCGGGGGCCCTTTATATGTAAAAAAGGAAATCTTTAAAAATCTTCTTGTCTGAAACCACAAGGCCTAGAATTTTAAAATTTATCAAGCTTTTTCAAATTATTAGATTAGCTTAAAGGTCACGGAGGCTAAAAATAGATTTATCTACTGTATCTCATAGAGCCTTCATTTATAAACCAATATCTTTGATATTCAGTATATAGGTTCTTTGCATGGACCTCTACCCATGGGTAGGATTTGAGGTCACTGAGTCAAGGTCAAGGTCACCATAGCTTATAATAGATATTTCTACTTTTTGTCATAGAGCCTTTATTTACTGACTTTGGTTTGTAGGCACTTACATATTTTCAATTAAAAAATGAAAAACTGCTTAACAGCAAACCTACAGCCAAAGTACTCCGGTGAGCGATCCAGTGCCATCATGGCCCCACTTGTTGTAATTGTATAGATTGGGTGGTCATAAGAAATTTACAGATTTTTTTACTAGAAAGATAGTTTAATTCTTTTACATTTTCAGAATATCACAAAAAGTTGGCCAGTTATAGCTACAAATTGCTTACCAGTTCCAATCTTTTATTAACATCGTATCTTGATTTTGTCTCACACATAAATAACTGACCTGTCAAAAAAAATGCAATGGTTCACCTTTATTATCATTTTTAGAGTTATACCTTTTTTTCCATTTTCAAGCAGATTAATAAAGATTCTTCTTCATTCTCATCCAAATGTATACCAGGCTTTCTTAATTTGTTTCTTTGACTATGCCATAACGGTCTTAATCTTGCCATTCACGGACAGTCAGATGCGAGCAGTCCAATGTTAATATCGTTTCAGCATAAGAGGAAAAAGCAAATATGGGGCAGCCAATTAGTTGTTTTCTGTACGAACATTTCACCTTCCACAGGTTTTTTGTTCTGTGTCTGCATTCATCAGTCACACAAAAATCGCACTGTCTTTTGGGAGAATACTGGATTTTAATCAACAGTGATTACAGTTACTCAGAATGTGACTAGCAGAAATAAAAGTCTTTGAATTATCGTATGTTAAATGGACATATGGCTATACTTCAATGCCAGTGGTTCACTTGTAAATTATTGTTTATCCTATTCAGTTGAAAGCCTTCAAAATAATATTGAGACGTTCCCTGATCATAGTTGACCTATGTCTCATTTTGAGTTTTCGTAAGAACTCTTCTGTTTGGCTAGTTTAATATCTATTCAGACTGGTTTTCTTTTCTGCTTTGAATCTATTGTCTTCGGCGAGTAATCTCAGGCACACATACTTGGCATACCATCGCCTGTTTTTCTCCTTACAATGACCGACCATCATTATCTCTTCACCATTATCATTATTATAATCATTATCATCATTGTCTCAACATTGTCCACAAACAATAACAGATATAAGAATAACAAATATAAGAAGAATATCATATCAAAAGTCGATCATTGTATCGAATTTCAACTTCTCAGAGACCTTTTGAATTCCTACATTTGTTTCTTTTCTCAGCTTTGAGACACTTTCTGGACAACTCTGCGTGTTTTTCTTAATCACATAAGACTTAAAAATCGTGACTAGCCCAAGTTTCATTGATTCGTCTGTCGTACATATTCCGAGTATTTAAACTTTGAATCATATTCCAAGTACAGAACTTTACGCAATTTCCCATTTGGTGGTTGTGAAACTATGATTGCTGTGAAGGTGCAGTCTGGGTTTGAGAGTTTTTAGATTGTGAATCTAGATCTTCATATACATAATTACTCCTGTTAATTCAATTTGAAATGATGAAAAGATCTAAAATAAGAATTATAACGGATGTAACTGTTACCGAATCATGTAGCTATCAATCACAGTTTAATGAAGTTGCAATAACTTTAAGAAGTATCAGGTAGCCGTTACGTACCATTGTTTTAGGACCTCACAATATAATATAATAAGCAAATATCTATCAGTTGCGTCTATTTACTTAATAATTTAGATATGGAAAACAGAGTTATCATCATAAGAACAGTGATTCTATCATGTCGAACCGCATTCTGAAATTCTACGAGTCACGTGAAGTAGAAAGGGGAAAAAGCTTTTTTTGAAATTCTTTATTAAGATTGCACCAAGAACCTGAAAATGATAGATAATAATCTACGTTCAAGGGGAAATCATTGAAGTATTCGACTGATTGGTTTAATACGGGAAGCAACTCATAAATTTACTTTTTGTTTCCAAACATCAACATCGTCATAGTTATAATCATCAACAACATCATTAGCAACAACAACAACACCAACAACAAAAACAGTAACTTAACTTACGAAAACGATGTGTTGCATCCTATCAGTTAAGTTTATAGAATACCGGAGGTCTCTTAAAATTTCAAAAGTTTTGTTTTATGTCATTATAATATAACAAAAGAGAAAAACTCCTAAATTCTACTTACACACTGTCTGTTGATATTAAAACATGTTTTATTTTCATTGAAACTTTCCAGACTTTTAAGAATTTCTTACTGCAACTGCTGTTACTGCTGCTGCCAACTTCACGTTTTGCTTACTACTACTGCTGTTACTGCTACTGCCAACTTCACGTTTTGCCCACTGCTACTGCTGTTACTGCTACTGCCAACTTCACGTAGTGCCTACTGCTACTGCTGTTACTGCTACTACCAACTTCACGTTTTGCCTACTGCTACTGCTGTTACTGCTATTGCCAACTTCACGTTTTCCTTACTGCTACTGCTGTTACTGCTACTGCCAACTTCACGTTTTGCTTACTGCTACTGCTGTTACTACTACTGCAAACTTCACGTTTTGCTTACTGCTACTGCTGTTACTGCTACTGCCAACTTCACGTTTTGCTTACTGCTACTGCTGTTACTACTACTGCCAACTTCACGTTTTGCTTACTGCTACTGCTGTTACTGCTACTGCCAACTTCACGTTTTGCCCACTGCTACTGCTGTTACTGTTACTGCCAACTTCACGTTTTGCCTACTGCTACTGCTGTTACTGCTACTACCAACTTCACGTTTTGCCTACTGCTACTGCTGTTACTGCTATTGCCAACTTCACGTTTTCCTTACTGCTACTGCTGTTACTGCTACTGCCAACTTCACGTTTTGCCTACTGCTACTGCTGTTAAAGCTACTGCCAACTTCACGTTTTGCTTACTGCTGTTACTGCTACTGCCAACTTCACGTTTTGCTTACTGCTACTGCTGTTACTACTACTGCAAACTTCACGTTTTGCTTACTGCTACTGCTGTTACTGCTACTGCCAACTTTACGTTTTGCTTACTGCTACTGCTATTACAGCTACTGCCAACTTCACGTTTTCTTTACTGCTACTGCTGTTACTGCTACTACCAACTTCACGTTTGATTTAATTTCTTCTGCCAACTGCTACTGCGTACTGCTACTGCTAACTTCCTATTAGTATGTGGTATAGGCACAGGTGTGAGAAGGCACGAGGTGTATAATATTGTGTGACTTTATAAACTACTTAAGTTCAGAAAATTTGAAAGTCCCCCAGCCAACATTATTCTGCATATCCTTTGACTACAGGTACACAAATTCAAATTCAGAGATCTTTAACTCTTCATTGTTCAGTAAATCAGTCAGTTTGTTACGAATACAGTTGAACATTACTCAAATAAAAGTTAAATGAATGCCAAATATGGTGCTTATTTCATTTGCCCAAGTATTTGGCTTAAGCAATTATCCTGTGTTACTACTTCGTTTGGTTTAGGACAAAAAGGCCTGCTTTTCAAAGGTAAGATATTCAGACGTGCTTGGAAAAATCACATTCTTTTGTTTATATTTCACCTCCAAACGGTATCAGACTACACGAACGTTTCAAGCGGACGGCAGTTTGTGGAAAAAACTTATGACCTATTGTCTAGGAAATACATTGACAATTGTAATTTCATGTAGAACTAGGTTAGATAACTTACATAACCAATTTAACAGATCCTTTGCAGTTTTAATAATGATGATAATAATAATAATAATAACAAAGATGATGACCTTGCTGCTGCTGCTGCTGCTGCTGCTGCTGATGATGATGATTACCACGACGATGGCGACGATGATGATGATGATGATGATGATTGTTATGATTAGAACAAACAGAGAATAAAAACAATCTTTAGAGGGAAAATTGCGGCACATGATGTGAATAAAAGATTACCAGGCTAAGTCAAGTTGTTATCAAAGTATTTCTTTGTTGCCATTTTCTTTTTTATCAGAGTCAAAAGATTGATATGCGCATGCGCAGATATCTTAAAGTTTTGAGATTGTTTTACGTAATGGGTGAAAATATCCTGGACAGAAATTTTACGGTCATACGCACGGAAGTGTTCACACCGATGTTTGTGTGGCACGAGCTTCAGTCCTTTCAGTGGAGGGGATTGTCTCATGTGGTTTCTATATACGAAATAACACTTCATTCATGATGGTCCAGACTCTTGGCATCCCTTATGTTGGACCAGACCGACGAATGATTGACTTTATACTTTCTGTTAGGATGCAAATGTTCCAAGGTCAGCCTTTAAATTTTTTATTTTCTTATTTTATTTATTTCTTGTTACTTATTCTTTTTCTTTTGGCGTTATCTTTTTCATTTTTTATCAATGTTAAGGTATAACAACACAGTATATTTTCCAACATAAACTCCGTGGAATCACGTGATCATAAAAGTCTCTAAAGAGAAGAAACATTAAAACTTCTTTAAAAAATGGTATGCTTTCGGTTTTTTTATGCTCCCCGAATGGCGTGCATATAGTTGCCACTTTGTTCGTCCGCTCGTCGGTCCGTCTGTCCGTCATAATTTTGTCCGGAGAATTACACAAAAACTATGAGAGATATCAAGACCAAACTTCATAGGTAGTTAGATCTTAGTAAGGAGCAGTGTTTAAGAACCATAACTCTTGCTTTATTATTTTTTTAGTTATTGCCCTTTGAAATTTCTCATACTTATTTTTTGTCCGGGGCATTCCTCACAAAGTATAAGAGTTATCAACTTGAAACTTTATAAGTAGATAGATCTCATTGATGAGCAGTGCAGTGCATAAGAACAATAACTCTTGCTTTATTAACTTTTGAGTTACTGTCTTTTGAAATTTCTCATACTTATTTTTAGTCCGGGGCATATCTCACAAAGTATAAGAGATATTAACATGAAACTTTATTGGTAGATAGATCTCTATGAGGAGAAGTGCAGCGTGCAAGAACCGTAACTCTATTTTGCATAATTTAGGAGTTATTGCCCATTGTTATTTTTCATACTTTAAAAAAATACATATTAAACAATAACCCTTTTGGAATTGGTATTTATTCTGGGAGCATCCATTGGTTCTACCGATTTCTTTTTTCTTTAAGATTTTGTCAATCATTTATTTGATCACGTGATTCTACAACTTGCCATCGTAGTTTAATGCATGACTTTGTCAATAAAAAAAGGCTTCAATACAACTGTTGTTTTTGTAGGTTTTCCGTGCGGTTACGGGAAGGGACACGACATCTTCTGTGGTGGCTATTTTTTGCCCGTACAGATAGTGCGTGAAATATTTGGTAAGTTGTTTGTAGATTTGAACATTTAAAATTTTATAGAATTTCAAAAACATGGAAAGTCAACGCCAATATGGAAGTAGACATGTTATGTAAAAAAAAAAAAAAAAAAAAAAAAAAAAAAAAAAAAAAAAAAAAAAAAAAAAAATGATATGTTTGCCGGATCAGGAATGTTTTGTCCCTAATTTTGAATACGCGCCTTCGTGTTATCTCAGACTATCTTATTCTTCATGCGAATCATGCCCCCGTTTGACGTTAGCGTTATTAAGTTATAAATAAAGGGCAGTTCTCGATGGCATATTTAATTGTTTTATCCTTGGGTGTCTTGAAATGTATGTAAGTAAAGTAGAGATAGGCAATCGAACCGCAGCTCTACATTCAAAATAATTTATTCCTGAATGTAGAGCTATGCAATCGACATTCATCTCTGCATTCAACGAATGTAGAGTTATGTAATCGACGCTCAGCTCTGCATTCAACGAATGTAGAGCTGTGCAATCGACATCACGCTCCATTTTTCTCAGTGCTGGATAATAATTTACAAGTTAAGTCAAACAGGAGGTTCAAGTGAAAAAAAATGAGTGGGGGAGGGCAAGTGCCTAGTCATGTAAGATGATTTTTTTCCGGGTAGGGGCGGGGAGTAACAGGTCCGAGAGGGGAGGGTCTAATGAAGTGGGGGTTAGGGAAATTACCTACCCATCACTTGTAAATAATTAGTTTAGTTTTAGGCTAGGGGTGGGTGTGGGTTACTCGATAAATATTTATTTATTTATTTATTTATTTATTTATTTATTTATTTATTTATTTATTAATTAATTACATGTGATACACTATGTTTATCGTAGGCCCTTGGCCGCTGGGCTGCTAGCAGTCTAATGATAGTAAATAATGTTAGGATGTGAACTTACCAGCTCCAAATCTTTGACTATTTATCCTAGCTTTAACAGTTTAAAACTTCTTGTATTAGCAGGATATATTTTTCTGTCTTTCACTTTATGTTTTTAAAGTTGTATACAACGAGTCATAAAATTGTATAAATATGTGTTGACCAAGATTTAATTACAGATCAACAACATACCATACGAATCCATGCTCGTTTAATCCTTTTAAAACTTGTTTACATTTTGGAAATGTCATCGGATTCCGCTACATGAGGTATGATTGACTATATCTTCACTTTCCATGGATGAATGTCTGTATTTCCAATCTGAATATATCCAGCACTGTTTAAAGACACATTTTGATGTTTTTCTGACCTTTAGATATTGTTAAAACTTTAAATATTTCCACATGTTTTCACTATAAAATCTCAGATAAGGACAACAAGGTACGGAATAAACTCTTTCCGATACCGTGCAGCTATAGCCTGGAACTCTCTCCCTAATCATTTAAGAGAAGGGTCTCATTTTGGCCAGTTTAAAAGCCTAGTCAACTCTTGGGAAGGGGAGGATTGCTCATGTACTTGTTGTCAGTCAAAATGTTGAGGCCTATTAACCCTGTGTTAAAACAATAAGATGCCTGTAACCTGATTATTTTTATAGTTATATTTGTTTGCTTCCTTGTCATGCCTTTTCATTTCTTTTCTCTTTTTTTATGTACAGTTGAACTTTAAACAAATCTTCTAGTTATGCTTGACACCACTATCTTGGTATATTTTTTGGATTTTTACTTTACTTAAGCCAGTTTTATTATAAAATTAACATGATGCAATCACTTTTAAACCTAATATTTAGGAGCTCAAATGGGACCCTTTAAAGCTCTTAGAGATTTGTGATTTTATTAATATTTTTATGTTTATTGTCTGGAAACTGGTTCTGTGTTTGAAGGGACTGAACTCCAACTCTAAAATTTGTAACTTTTAGTTAGATTCTTTCCCTTGTTTTGTTTTTATTGTTTTCTGTGTACATATTAATTTAATGTGTGTTTTACCGTGTAGTCGGTCAGTAGCTATACAAAGCTTATGTTGTAGTATTGACATAAAACCGCCTTCAAGTATAATTTGTATTTGTACTATGAATTGTAACTTCAAGCTTGGAAGAGTCCATTTTGAACTGCATTGTGGGACTGTTTACCTGCGTTACTAAGCAAAATAATATTGTTGTAGTCTGCTTTAATCATCTTTTAAAGCACCAATCTTCAGTCACAAATACAAGTATCGCAAGTTTCTATTGTGTTCATTATTACAATTATAAACTTAAAAGTATCACACAGTTTGGTTTAACAATTAACTACAAGAATTTTGAGACATATATAACACAGGATAACCCATTAAGTTATTCAACTTATTTCCAATGGGATCCTAGTCTTGAACTTGATCTTGATGGTTTTACGGTGAGACATCGTTGCTGACATTTTTACACCGCGCTAGCGTCAAGTGTTTGGACTAAATCCCTTTACCTGACCATAGTAACGAATGAAGATGTGCGATTTTCTGCGGTTAAGTACTTCTGGATTGTGCCATGAGGTAGCGCACTCCAATCACGAATGGTGTTGGGTATGAAACTGAATTTAAATAGGTCCGTCCTGGCGTAGATTAGGTTAAAATGTTTACCATGCATGTTTTGGTTACACAAAGAGGTCGCTTGAGAATATCCAAAGGTAGTGATGCTTCAGAATTTAGGGCTTTACAGAAGAGGATCATCCTGCTTTGTTTTCTTCTTTCATTTAAAGAGTTCAAGTTTAACATTGCAGTCATACTTGCTAGATCAAAGTTGTCATTTGATGTCATAAATCTGGCTGATCGTTTTTGAACGGTTTCCATTTCATCTTGGAGATATAGCTGATGAGAGTCCCATGCAGCGCGTGCATATTCTAGTACAGGTCTAATGAGACCTTTATATGCTTGAAGTTTTACCTCTAACGAACATGCGTTGAGATTTCTCTTTAATAATCCTAGTGTTCTATATGATTTGTTGCAAGTTTCTTCGATATGCTTGTTCCAGCTCAGGTCATTTATTATATGGACTACGATGTACGAAGAAGATGAACATTTCCTTTTTGCAGCTGCGTGTTGTCCTGGCCTTTTTTGGTGGAGGTGTGTCTGGTGACTTCCAGACGGACGACTGCTGTTTCGACTCTGGATCATAATGGTATAACCATGTCTCGTCTGTCGTGATGATTTTGTCCAAAAACTCGTCACCCTGTGCGTCGTACAGATCCAGAAATTGCTGAGAACATTCTAACCTCCGCTGCTTGTTTTCATCAGTCAGAAGTCTGGGCACCCAACGCGCAGATACTTTGGACATATTTAGCTCTTCTGTAAGAATTCGTTGCACAGTAGAATACGATAGGGAGAGTTCCTCTGCAATACCCCTAACCGTTAAGCGCCGGTCGTTGTCCAAAAGCTCTCTCACTAACGTTGCGTTGCTCGTCGTCATAGCGGATGCTGGTCTACCTGCTCTATCGTCATCAAGTACCGATTTTCTGCCGTTCCGAAATCGCTCATGCCATTTGTAGACAAACGATTTACCACAAGGTTGTAATGTATGCGAGTTTTTAATTTGATTCAACGTCTCAACTGGTGTAAGTTTGAGTCCAACACAAAATTTCACAACTGCGCGTAGCTCCAATTCACTTGTTGACGTCGCGGAAGAAGTTGAAGACATGGCGACAACTCGCTGCTGTGGAGTAACGGTTCAACGTAATGTAATCAAAATTATAGGAAATGACGTCAACACGTCATTCTAACGTCAGTTACGTTCGCGCCAAAATTGAGCAACATTTGAAAACATACTATCGTCTGAAGTGAATTAGTAAAACGAAATATTTTGGCCTGCTTCAAGTCACCTAACCGTGGTTGCTATGGAGACCATTTATATTCTTCCGGTTACACATATTCCATAAACTAAACGAAAATGTTAGTTAAAATACGTTGAATTATATTTATGCGAAATTTAATGTGATTCGGTGAAAAAATAAATGATTTAGAGATAAATTCCGCGAACTTTTGAATCACCCCTCGTATTTAATGAATTTCACGAAATCCAACGGTGTATCCTTAAGCGTGTACATGTTTGATATTTTATTGATGATTTTTTTCCAATATAGAGTCATCTTATTACGTTTGATAGGTTAAACCTCATCCACCACTGGACGGCCCAAACACACCTAGTGTATGAATGTCTTTTTGAAGTTCCACACAATCTTCTTTATTATTAATTTCATGATAAAAAACACTATTGTCTACAAATAACATTATATTAGAAGTGATAGTATCCGATATGTCATTTATATGAACGATAAAAAGGACCGGTCCAAGAAATGTTCCATGTGGCACACCAGACTGCACTGCTGATAAGCTAGATGATTCACCGTTTACTATAATGCGTTGTGTATGACCGACTAAAAATTATAAATCCATTTAAGTATGTTGGACCTAATTCCATATTTATGTAGCTTAACTTCCAAAAGTTCATGCGGCACCGTATCGAAGGTCTTTCCAAAATCAAAGATGAAAATGTCAACCTGTTACGATCTAATGACGAAGCCCAGTCGTGTATGACATTTATCAGTTGAGTGTTGCAACTATGGTGTCTTCTAAATGCATGTTGCCTAGCGTTCAAGAATTTATATTTTAGAAACAGAGTATAACTTTTAAGAAATGTCGCTCGTCAATATGTGATTCCAAGCATGTAGATACTTTGTCTAGCTTTGTTGTCACTTTGATCAATAAGTTTATTATATACCTATGAATTTTCTTTCTAAAATACACGCAAATCTAGAAGCGCGAATACAGTTCGACGGATAGAAAAATCCGTATTATGTTAGTGTCAAATACGGTACCATATATGGAAGTGCCGGACTATTTTTCTTGGTTGGCTCCCATCCATGTTGTGCGTGACGCAGTATTTGGAAGCGGGAACCGATACTACAGGCACCTTGCGGGGAATCCGTTTCTATTTTTAGTAAAGAGATCCCCCCGTCAAAAAATATCAACAAACATAATTTAACGAGTTTTATTGAATTCTATTACAATTTTTTAACATAAAAATCCATAAATTGTACCCTTCTATCAAAATCTTATGAATACACACAAATAACGTCCTACTAAATAGAGAATCTTCGTGATTTTAACTACGTCGTCTGCAATTGTTTACATGTATACATGTATACAGCAGGTCATTTGCATACTGAATCTGACAGTGAAAGTGAATAATTTGTATATACCAAACAATCCAATTGAAGTATTAAACTCTTCTTAGCAAAATACTGTTTATCTTTCCCACAATCGTTGACATTGTTCAATTTATGATGTGTGTTCCCCATTTTAAATGATTTTTTTCCCAGTTGATAGACTGAATTTGGAGGCGTGGCTTCTTTTTGCAAAGCTGGTGTATTCATTTGCCATTCACCATTTTATTTTCCAACGATATTTTTGTTTGTGAAATAAAAGTTCAGTAAATTTAATCTTTTTGTCTTTATTGTTGTGTAACATTTATAGGTATATAATAAAAGGAAAATTATGTTGTAGTAGCTGTCTGAGACCTTGTATTTTGCTACTCGCAGCGTGGGAGAATCGATATTTCGCGAGACCCGTAGCAAAATACAAGGTCTCAGACAGCTACTACAACATAATATTCCCTATATATAATGACTTTAACATCTGGTGTTTATTGCTGCAGGAATCATTGAACTAAAGAAGATAAACACTAGTTAGTTGAAATTCTTGGCTTATAACGAGAATTGTAATAGAATAATGGAAACCAAGAGGACAAAAGGGATCTTTCTTATATTAATAATCATTTCCATTTTGATATGCACGCTTTACCAATTAAGTATTAAAGGATATTTGAGTTATTCAAAGTATTCGTTGAAAAGAATCGACGCAGGTACGCAATTGTCAAAAGAAAGATGGAGCATGGTACAACATAGATTATTAGAACCATCCAAAAAGTATAAAATTGAGTTATCAGAAGTGTTGGATATTGAAAAGATATGTGACAATATTGACTTCTTCGATAAGGACGCCGTAACTAGTTTAGATTTAACAAAATTGAGTCTTCTACGTATAAGAAATGGCGAAGTAACCATAAGAATAGAGACGTATGACAAGCGTGGTCGAAGAAAACAATTTGGATCTGACTTCATCACAGTTTTTGCCAAGGGTATATCAACTGACGGTCGTGTGGCAGGAACAGTTATCGACCATAAAAATGGAACTTACACAGGCATTGTTCAAATGTTTTGGTCAGGAAAAACAACAATAAGTGCGAATCTTCTTTCACCTATACAGCATACTTGCATCCGTTACAATGCAATGAAAAAGTATGGACATTCAATGTATTCTGAAGAAAATGCTCATGGCATAGTTGGCTGCTTCGTATCAGGGAAGAAAAAAGAAGAAACGATTTGCGGAGCTATGCCGGTTATTTGGGGTTATAAAGAGTTATGTAACTTTACTTCATTAAATAGAAATGTGTCTTTCTTCTGCGGAAAACCGAAGGAAAAAGGATTAAAATGTAGAGATTTGATATTCGTTCAACGTGGAATATTTCGTACACGAAATATATCGAACTCCGAAAAACTTTTTGATGATGAACTTTGTAAAAAGTTTAGAAATTCTGTTACGGTTTCCTTTACGACAAAGAATAAGTTCACACCAGATGTCCCGTGCAGCAGTAGACCGATAAGGGATTCATGGCTTGAAAGTATGCCGACAGGATTTCGATTAAATGGAACCTGGCATTTTGCAAATTGCCTGTCTGGTTTTAAACACTCAAACGATACTTATCGAAGATGTTTGCGAGGGAAAACTATTATAACTATAGGAGACTCGATTGTAGCGCAATATACTTCGTATCTGTTGCGAAATGTTCTCAAGATCCATGACATTAAAAGGAATGATTTAGCTACATGGACAAGTGTACAGCGAGTTCGTTCATTCAATAAGCACAACATAACCCTTAAACATCGGTTTCACGAGCTGCCGTTCCATGGTTATAAAATCCATGTACTCAAGGCGGCTATTATTTCAGTACATGAAGACCTAGAAAAACTGGCAAGAGTAAAAGATTCTGGAGAGAATTTAATCGTGCTTATAACATACAATTCGCATCTGCAATCATATTTACCAGGCGCTTTCCGTGAGAGGATAGTCAAGCTTTCGGTAGCAATAAAGAAATTAAAAACAGTTAGACCAAAAGCAATGGTATTTTTCAAAGGCCCACATTCCGTTTCCAGCAAAGAAAGAGCCATCTCTTTCAACGCTCATATTTCATTGATTTTTAAACAAATCTTATTTCAAGAATTTGGTGAATTGATGGACAAAGTTATATATCTCGACACTTGGTCTGTTACTGTTGCTCATGATAGCGAAGTTTTTCATCCCATTACAGAAATACATGAAAGTCAAATACAGCAGTTAATGTCATATGTTTGCGGTGGGTTGTTTGGAAATTAATGAATACGTTTTGTTAAAAATGCACAGGTAAGAATTTATTGCGAAAATAGTGAGAATGTTTCTTTCTTGACCAAAAGGCAGCGCAGACTAATACCTATTTTGTGTCAGGATTAAACATTTAAAATGAAAACAGAAATCAAATTGAAAAACATGTTCTCGACAAACTATATTTGTGATAATTGTTGTACTATTTTATTTTTCAAAATGAAATATTTCAACACATGAATGTTACTGTGTGTTAAAAAAAGATGCAGACCATTGATTATTTTTCCTGCCGGGGTTGACTTTATGTAAAGTGACTCTTTTTTATATGTCTGAAAACCTGGGCAACACGATGTTGCTTTACGGTCATGGTCAATTGCTCAGCTATATTACCGTGGTTAATTCGGGCATCAATAACTCTGAATTTTTCCTCTTGATTTTCGCAAAGTCACAGTCACTGAAGTTATTGTAATTAATGACATTTATTGAATATATTTATGTTCATGTCAGACTTAAACTCTCATACCAGTAAACTGGAATACTTGCGTTTACAGCCCAATGTTTACGTCAGGACTTAAAGTCGGATGTCAACAAATTAAGAATCTTGTATTAATATTCTAACATTTACCGTTTTTCTTAATCATTTTGAAAGTAATTGTAGAATTCAGATTTTCTGGACACATAAACGAATTAATGCACAAAAAGTAAAGTATAAAAATCAATTTTGATCGCCATCAGTCATTTTATAAAATTTATTATTTTATTTTATTTATTTATGTTATATTTTAAAATAAGATATAGTTTATGTAACGGGTCGTATTAAATTTTTTTAGTAATTGCAAACTTCAGATTATCTGGATGAACGGGTTGACAAATACAGGGCAAAAGTTAAACTCTTCTGTATCATCTTTTTATTGGTATCAATGATTTACAAAGTGTTTTGGAGCAGCTGGAAACTTTTAGTTATTGGAAGATCCATATGTAGTTATTTTCAATCTAACACACATACGAACAGACAGACAAACGCAGGAAAAGGTCGAAATCAATAGTTTTTTAATTCTCATTAGTATCTGTATGTTTTATTCTACCAAGTTTGACGAACCTTTAATATTTCAGTTATCGCAGAAACCATTTTTTATTGCAAATGAACAGACTAATAGCCTTTCGCCCTCGCACCATCCATCCCCCCGCTCCCTCCCCCACCTCCACCTTGAAGCACTTGTAGGGAAATATAAGAACTGGTAAACATTCATTACAGAAACCCTGTCTTACATGAAACGTTTCTATGAGAAACATTTTACATTTGAATGTCAGTTATACAGTTTAACTTAATATCTCTTGACAATTTCCAGAATGGATGTGTATGTCCCGGTTATAAAGCCTGTGAGTCCAACTGATATGATTAAACCGTTCTTTATTCGGACGAAAACTGAGCATTTGAATGTTATATGTTCTATAAAAGCTGGCAGTATGAGTGCTAAAAATGCGCCTGCTGATGCCCCTATCAGCGCTATGATCAGATCTAAATGCGGAACAAGTGCTGATAAACCACCTGCAAAGAAAAAAGTCTACTTTAAGAATATGTATACAGTTGTACTGGGAGAATTTCCACTTGGATTCAAATCTGTGAAACTTTATTAATTTAAAAGAATCAGGACACTACACTATTTAAACAAGAATAAGATGCGCACCTGCAGCAGCAGTTTGCAAAGGTTGTAGGATTGTCGTATATCATGGCTTTCAATATACTTTAGAAGTGAGTTAAAATAAATATGAAAAATAAAAAATTGAAATCATGCATCTAATAATAAGTATGTAAATTCCTTTACGTTATCAGCGAACTAGCATGTGGCTTAAATAACACATCTAGAAGTTTATGATAAATATATGCATTTGAACGACTCCTGCGACTTGATTTACCTATTCATAAGGTGTTTTATTAATGCATGTTAGGTCATAATTTCCCTTTAAAACAATTAAATACTTCCATTTATTTTATGCCTACCAATGAAATATAGGGAAATATCAGTGAGATAAAAGTGATAATCCACTGTTTTGAATCAGTGAAATTACCATTTTGATAATCCACTGTTTGTGCCGGAACTACTGCTTGATGAAACTTCAGGAATTTCCCCACCACGTAAATACAAGAGAATCCGCTGTATTTCAGACTGTGACAGCGAGTGAAATTTGTTTATCTTGTTAAATCCAATTATAATATTGAATTCCTGAGCCTAACTAGTTGTGAACAATGATGAAATTCGCCATAAATTATTTAAAATGTCTGATTTGTTTACATAACTCACATGGACAATATCCAATATGGCCGACTTTCAATTCAATTGATTGAATATTACTCGGTATTAATCCGCTTTTATAATTAAAGTATGTATGGCTAAAATTCAATAAATATTGATAAACTGTGTAGAGAAAAATAAATGTTATTTGATGAAAGTGTATTCAGTTTATTTCAGCAGAAGTAAAGTTATCATATGTATTGGAGATTGTCTGCACTTTTTTTGAGCGGAGTAACGAAAGTACGCATTAACTGATTTGGGGCTCACCATGGGGAATTTATTGAAGGCCCTGATTAAAAATGTCATAAAATACCCATTTTTGACGTGTTGGCATAAAATAAAAAGAAAATTTGTTTGTTTTTTAGTGGAAGATGGGAATTTATTTCATCTCGTGAAAACCATATGTTGATATTTTCACTCGTGGCTGCGCCATCCGTGAAAATATCACATATGGTGTTCACTCGATGAAATAAATTCTCATCTTCTACAAAAACAAACAAATATCCTCTCTATATATGTGTAAGAATATATGTCACACTTAACTGTTTCTTTATTCATCATTTATCTGTGGAAACGAAATCCTTCATTTTGGTCGAATTTGCATTTTCATTTGAGTTATTACTTTACAAGGAGTTTTGTTGAATGAAAACATGCAAAAATATATTTCCTTTAATTATCTAAAGCAATAACAAAAAAAGGAAAGAAAAAAAGAAGAAAATCTAAATTTGAATTAGAAAAGTAACTCACACGTAAATAACACAAGTAAAAATCTAAAAACATATTCAGCATAATTTGGAAAGGCGTGTCCGGCTTTTGTGTGCCTCGCCTCAATAGCAGGCCAGAGAATTGCGACAGGAACATAAAATTGAAGAGCGTAAGTAATGAAGACAGACAATGCAAACACCATCTTCACGGCAACGTATAACCTACAATAGAGGAAAATATTTAAAGAACATAAATGTATATCTAAAATATATAAAGTATGTGCACACTTCTTACATACTTCGATATTTAATAAGAGCCTCAACCAATCACAAGATCAAATATTTGCTGTTATCCTGTCTGGGCTTTAAAAAGAAGATATTTAATGAAGACTATGTAAAAGAATATACTTCTAGATTGAGGCCCACTAGAAGTGATAATTTCTTGAAATCGAGCTTTCACAGTCTCAACACAAGATCTGATTGGAGCTAAAACAGTAATCGAGCGGTCGTGAACCTACCGATTAGCAAAGCTAGAAGATAACAACTTTATTTATGACAGGATAAAAAAATCAGTGCAATGGTCTATTACGAAATCACAAATATTCATGAACAAAATGACAATTGAAACCCCAAGACACTGACAGACTTAGGGTCGGTTTGTGACATTTTCTTTTTTCAACTTTTGTCATAGGCAGTATATTTACCACTCGTTAGTTGGTAGATTTAACGTTATGCTGGCTTGTGTATCATCTCCGTACTTCAGGTAACCATAGAAACCAACAGCATTATATAAAGCTACCGTATGGTCATCCCAAGGTTTAGTACACCGGCCTTTCCTAAGTAAGCAGACTTTTCAATCATTCTCTTATGTATAGGTAAAACCTGGAAAAATATATGCACTTGTAAATTTTGTTACATTTTTAGTGGTTGTTTTGTAAACAATAAAGACGGGCAGAACCGTCATTTAAGTGTTTTGACAAGCATAAATTTCGGGGTTTTTTTTCTACTTATGTACAGGAAATATTAACTGATCTCTATGCACCATGGGTTGATGTCTTTATAACTCAAGGTTAAGAGAAAATGCTCTTGACATTCATTTATTCCAAAACGCACACATAAAAGTTTGATTGCTGAAACATTCTTTCTTTTAAAATTTTCATTTTTAATGTGAGCTTTTACACTTTTGTATGTGTATTTAGACCACACGCACACACCATACACACGCACACGGCTATAATTTGAATGAACTATTTCAAATGGTAACTTAAATATTTTATCTTATAATGTTTTCAAAAAAAATCAGTATGGCCCTGGTTGTATCTACGCTCTTATTGACACAAAGCTCAAAAATAAAATTGGTTTACTATCAAAACAGACTATTTGAACACTTCTTACCATTCCAATCGCCTCAAATGCAAAGAGTGTTTGAGCAAAGAACAGTGGGATAGTCTCGAACCCTGCGACATATGGTCGTGTCGAACTGTCTGGTAAGTCTTGGAACAAATTTATCAAAACAAGCAAAAATCCAATCAGGTTGAGAATATTTGCAAAAGCTGAGAAAGGGGCAAGACTTTTCAACTTTTTAATCATTACATAGGGGACTAGAAGCGTTGAGATTATAACTACATAAATCCTGGAATCAAGTGTGACTATCCCAGCTTGCTCCAACACCTGTTGAAGAAAAGCCATTGCTGTAATCACAGGTAATGTATATTTTCCTATTAGATGTAGATACATACACAATATATATGCACTGTTTCGCTTTGTCCAACGTTTGCCAAATATCTTAACAAGGCTAAATGAGTTAAAGACAAAAATCACAGGTTGTTAAAAGAGCATATGCAAATACGCAATGGAATGAAATAAACTCTTTAAAACAGCTAAACTTCATCATTTTTAACAGAGAACTAAAACAAAAACAATTTCGAAGAAGAAAAATTTCAAAAATAAAATGCTTTCATCGACAAATATAATTGTCAAACATTTCCTCTTTGAAGATTGATGTGACTTAAACTATGCATGTGTTGCATTTTTGAGCGTACTTATTTTCGTCTCTTCATATAATATATGGATACCCGCTGTAGATTTGCTGTAAATTAGTATTTTTGATGAAGAAATGACTTGTTAAGATTTTGTATTAAAATATATCTGCTTTTTTTAATGTAACTTCGTACGATATTATCTTTTTGCGGATATATTGATTGTATTAGGTTGTTTTTTTTTTCCAGTTATTTAAAATAGTGCCTTATAGGGCGTTTTAACCTTCATTTAAGATTAATTATGAATGACTTACTTGTTTAACATTGTCAGTGACAAAAACTATATACGTACAGCAAACACCCAGTTGGAGAGCAATAAGAAACATTTTCACCATATTCCTGGAATAGAATTACGTTATTCCAAGGTACATTTATTTATCTAATAACTGAGACCATGGAACAAAAAAGCAATAAAGTGACCCTAATGTTTAAAGAAAAATGTTGAATGGTTTTTTTCAGAAGTCATCGCAATACAGACGCCATTACACTGGGAGTTTTCATCGCGACATCATTACAATATATTTTTTGTATAAATAACAGAGAGGAAGAGGATAAAACAGCAAATGTTGTTTTTAGAATTAAGTTTAAGAGATAGAAAACTAGAAACAAACATTAATCAGAATTGTAAGTGTACAAAAAATGTTAAAGAAAACAATTATGTTAAAGTAACCTTGCACTGTTACTCCATGCTTTCATCCAATCATTTCTTGTGGAGAATGCTTTTTCTATGACTTCAGGGTAATCAAGGTCAGAGGTATTTGTTCTAATTGTTGAATGAGAAACTAAATTATTATTTGTTAATAATACACACGTATACATGCACATAATTTATTTGTGCAACGGAACATATTGAATAAAATGCATTTCCCCATGACAGAAATTAATAAGAAAATATGTCATAGAATTTTCGAAAGAAATGACGTCTTGACAAAGTCAGTCTGAAGTTTTGTTCTAGTTGCCTTAGTTTTTTCGCCTAATGAAAAGGTTTATTTAGTATAATATTCTCACTATATCATGTATTAGGAACTGAATGGCTACTTATAACATAAAGACATCATGTTTTTTATTGTTGTTTTTTTAATCAAACTCAGTCCTAATATGTGAGTATGAACGCAAAAATTGTTCAATCTGCTTCTTTGTTTACTGTCAGAAGCTTCTCGTTTTTATCCAAGAATTTTAAATCACTAAATATATAAAACTAACAAACCTTCTACTTAATTCATTGCAGGATTGTACCAGAATGTGCATACAGTGCGTGCAAGCGATACCAATTAACGAAACAACTACAAGACCAGTCTACAATAATAAAAGATCGCACCATCTTGGTTATTTCAATCTATTTTTTTTCTTTCGTTCAAAATTAATAAAGGATATTCGGACACTTCATGTCATTCAATCCATTTAGTTCTTTCGTAAACTTGCTATTTTACTAATTAAAAAACCCCACAAATAAACGATTTATTTGAATTTATGTCGACGCCGACCTTCTTCCAGTTACAAAAGCCAGCTTAGGCCATCACTTGCAAAACATCCTCTTGATTGTAGCAGACAAGCTTGTTTAGATGAGAGCGAAATCAACATCTCCTTCAGAAAGTATTTTGTCGTATTTTCATACAATTCATTTCCAAACGTGGTTTTTGTAATGATAATTCATATTTGATACAAAAATGATAATTTTAGTTACCCAAAGTCCACCATTCTTGTAAGCCATTGGAAGGCCCATTACACCTGTCCCTATCATACCCTTTAATAAGTGCATCAAACTTTCTGTAGTCCTGAAAAAACATAAACTTATTAGCAATACAATATAAAGAAACGTCGATGACAAAATTCTCAACTAGGATGTTTAAGAAAAAAATACAATTATGATTGTCACAGCTTTGAATGGAACTAAACGATTTGTGATATATAGGGTACTGGGAGGGAGGGGGGAACAATTCTTTGACTGAACTGCGAGTGTGTTTGAAAACCGTGGAAACTGATGAACAAAAGCTTAATCATGTATGTTCTCTTTATTGTTTTGATGTTTGAGTATCTTACGTTTTGCGCAGATGACACTTTTTAAAGAAATTCTACTTTGTGAAGTTTGTTTATTTTTTAAGTAAAATTAGTCGTCAAGTTTACCAAGACGCATAATGTTCAAGATTAATTCTGAAATTGCAGGAAGTTTTCACTAATCGGAAATTAGAATTTCCCTTCAAAAGTGAAAAAAAAAAATGAAAATATGCGTTTCAGTATTCTATAAACATAATCATGACTTTTGACTTGATCATTTAAAAAATATGATTTTTGCTTTATTCATTTTTACACAATAGGAAAACTTTAATACAACAAATTTATTCAAGAAAAACAATTTGTAAAGTTTTCTAAGAGTACACATCAGTGAAAAGTATTCTTTTTTATGAAAGTCACTTTGACCACAACTATACCATTAATGAAGACATGTATGCATGTCAGTACGAGTCTCTAAGGTCAAGATATAGTACACATACAAATGTGGTAATTTTCCATTGATGTAAGAGTTATAATACTGGTTTCATATATGCATAGTCAGATTGTAAATACCAGTACAACAATAGATTTGTACAGAATTTTATGTGTTACTAGTAAGCGAACAATTAACTGAGATAACTATGGAAGCATACCACTTAGCACTGTTTTGTAAAACCTAGGGTTCTTCAAAAGCATATAATATAATTAATTCGGACTGTACAAAAAATAAAGATATAACACTGTCGCTTAGGATCGATCCATCATCTTTGTTCGGTTCATCTTTGTTGTAATCAATCTGGTATACTGCTGAAGCCGTTTTACATTAGAAATTTTCCGATTACACAAATATTAAAACAGATTGTTAAATTGATGGTAACAGAAAACAGAAATATTCTTAACACTTGTAGCACATTTAGTGCAAGTGTTAGCACCAAAACAAATGTTCTAAAAGTAAGTTAAAAACGCCCTGAAGGTGTTTGTCTGCAAAAGAGTGCTTGGCTTTATAAATGAAATAAACAATACATCTATGCAATGTGTAGGACTGCCTTTTGTGTAGTAAGTAAAACTCTATTCAAACTTCTACTTGTATTTGGAAGTTGCAAATCGAACACGGAAATATAAAAGAAGGCAATATTCTATATTATTTGAAGAGATAGAAGAACAGGGTGACAGACATTTTGAAAAGTCTGTCTGAAACTCCTGTCAGAAATCGCGTAAATCAGATGTCATGATAAGCAGTATTCTCTACTTCATGCATTACGCGGTACAAACGGCGTACTGACAGACATACAAATAGGCAGAATTATGTATTATCTGAAAATGGAGATAAATACTTATTATCTTGACAAAACTCGTGAGGATTGGAAAATAGTAGTTCTTTGCCTAAATTGGTGTCACACATTAAAAGGTTTTCTTAACCACACCTTATGTATAGCTTACGTTGTTCCTTGGAAAAAATCTTCAGGTTTTGTTACGGCGCGACTTCCGGAAGCAGAAAAGATTTCGTATTCCACTCGTTGTTTTCCATCAACTCCAATTATCGTCCGATCGTTTTCATCTTTTAGTCTTTTGTCTAGTTTCAGGTCTTCAAAAGATGTTTCGTCTTCATCAGGTGAACTATTTACCAAGAGAGGCGTAGTCTCCTCCACGTGCACGGTTTCCTCGTGAGGCATACTAGTGTCTTTAATAGTCCTAATAGTTTTAACAGAGCCGCACTTGAGATAGACTCTACCAGTAACTAATTTACATTCCGTCTTAAGAAATTATGCGTATGAGAAATGAGACAACAAAAAATAACATGATCTTTCAATTAACTTCGAATATTACGAAACAATATGAAAGTAAACGTCCGTTGTTTTACGAGGTTGCTATTTTATGACTACGCATACATAAATAAGATATAGTCTAGCTACAGTTAAATTTCGAAGCCAAAGTCGTGACGTTTTACTTTGCGCTGTGTATTCCCAGTTTTATCATTTTTGTATTCGTAGCTTATTATCTGCGATCTATCTGTACATAGACTGTCAATAATAAACGACCATTGACATGAAACAATCTAAAAGTATTCAATAATTCCAAAAAAAAGAAGAAAAAAGAATCATATAAGCTGCTAAAATCATTAGTCATTGATCTGTTTGTAATGCATGTGTGTTGTTTTAAACAGTTATTTAATTGTATTAAGTAACATATACACATAATGAAGAACATCAACAAAATATATCATTTATAACACGAACTATAAGAAAAAAGGAAATGTCAATTGCGTCACCATACTTTGAAAACAAAAGCATTTCTGTGTTTTCGTTTATTTCAAGTTACATACAAAATACGTGCATCAAACAGATATTAGAATGATTTAACAATCTCAACTAAAGAAGAGTATGTCCCTGTAACAAACCCTAGCAAACCTAACACTATTATCAACCAGTTCTTTACACAAATCAGTTTACTGCATTTAAATGTTACAAGTTCTATAATTGCTGGAAATATAAGAGCTAGGAAGGAGCTGGCAAAAGCCCCGATTAGTGATATTAGCAGATCTAGATGTGGTACAAGTGCGGACAAACCACCTGAAATAGATATGTTAAACTGGAAAAGGCTTTTTTTCATCGGAATTTATCATTTCAGATGAGTACTTCTAAATTATCTTAGTAGAAAAATTTCAAGCTTAAAAATGAAAGCATTTCTATTTACCAAATAGAAATCTTTGTATAAAAAAATGCCGATTCTATGTGAAACCGTCATTGCCATGAAAAACTAAAGTGCCAATTATGTAAGCTCGAAATTTCAGAGGATTCTCTTAACAACTTTAATAGACTGACATGGAATTATTTCAATATTTTAGGCATACCTAATGTGGCATGCCATGACAAATCAACTCCGTTGTTTGGGATACCTTTGTTTTGATAATGAATCTACCAAACACTGTGGTAGCCGGCGATCATTATACATTGATTCTTTTGTACAAATATACTTACATATAACGAGTACCAAGCAAAATCTGACGATATATTCTGTACATTTTGGTAATGATGCCCCTCTTTCCTTTGTCATTTTCTCTATGAAGGGCCAAGCAATATTGATGGGAACGTAGAACATAAGACCATACGAGATAAATAACGAGGCTGCAAACATCAATTTCACAGACAGATACAACCTGAAATATGACAGTCGTAGACACGTGTAACAGAAGTCGAGGGTAGGTTCTGAATGACGGACTTCTAAGTACTACTTGGTGTTTTCTGAACATATGCAACAACATGAGAGCTGAAAAGTGTTCATAGTTAAAGATATATTATTGGATATTTCAAATGCTATTCAACATACCTGACATAAATAAGTTTATAATATGCGGATCTGTTACAGAAGTACACTTATGCCTTTTTCCGTCTTCACACGAGTTGAGCATACAATTTCACTGTACTTGAGGGATGGTATCTGTGGTATTTTGATATGTTGTGTATTTTCTAACTAGTGTGTTCAACACGTCTTATAAAATAAATATCTGTTAAAACGGATTGACTTATGGCCTGCATAGTAATACTGCAATTGATGTGGCCAACCGCTAAATCTGTTCATACTGTAACTGCCACGAAATGTTTATATTTCTTAGAGAAATTGACTTACAAGTACACATCATTGGTAGATAGGTATTCATTACTTTTCACATAATACTGAAGAAAGAACGCTGTAGCATGTATAGCTTCTCACTGATATCAACACAGGTATGATAAGATTTCGTTATTTTGTAGTGCTTACTATTTCATGTCTAAATTGTCTACAAGAAAGATGTTTCAAGAGATGGTATCTATTAATCAATCATACTAAAACACTTTACCTTAGGTATAACGTTTTAAATCAGCTACAGAATCTGGAGACAGACGGCAAAAACAAAACGTGTGACATGTTTTGTGTTGTTAGGCTACAATATCCGATGGCGACCAAAAAACGAATACATTAGAAATTTATGGAAACAGTAAGAAAAGAAAAGAGATCTGAGCATCGGATTGACAATTAGTCAAACACCCGCAAGATAGTTGGTTCGAAAATACTTTGGCTATGAAAATTTGTTAAACTTGCCAGATGTTTCGTCAATTAGCGGACCCTTCAGCTGACTGTAGAATGAATTTCTGCTAATGTCATAAAATATTTTTGTGTATGAATGTTAAAGTCGTATGTTTGAGGAATTTAGAAGTTTAAGGCCCTCAAGCCAGTTCTTGTTAACAGCATCTTTGATTGAAGGTATATGTCCAATAAAACCAAATAACAAATTTCAGTCCTTGTGCTTTAAGTTGTTTCTTAGTAATCTGCTTAGCCCCAAGTTTAGACAGTATACACAAGACAAGCAAGAATGCCAAATACTGCTGAGAAGAAAAAAAACATAGTTAAAGTATGAAGTCATACGTTCTACTCTGATCTATGAATTTGATTTAGGTGTAAGTAACATAAACATGGGTCTAAATTTCATTTTTTAATCAAACGCGTTCGCGGTTTGTGTATAAAATAAGGATTCATAACGTTCTCTTCTTCTGGAAGCAAAAACATATTTATCAGAAAAAATGATATGACAGCATTGTGATCAAATTGAAAGCTGAATTTTAACCAGCATGGATAGTATTTCAACGGAATGGGTGTCGTGGATAAAATTAATGGAATGGGTATGAAAGGTGCCAAGAACGAAATTGGTGCAGCAGTGAGTACCAAAGAATTGAGTGATAAGGACAGTATCAACGGAATGTGTGCCAAGAACAGTGTCAACAGAATGGGTGCCAAGAACAGTATCAACATAATGCGTGCCAAGAACAGTATCAACGGAATGGGTGACAAGAACAGTATCAACGGAATGAGTGACAAGAACAGTATCAACGGAATGGGTGAGAAGAACAGTATCAACGGAATGGGTGCCAAGAACAGTATCAACATAATGGGTGACAAGAACAGTATCAACGGAATGGGTGCCAAGAACAGTATCAACGGAATGAGTGACAAGAACATTATCAACGGAATGAGTGATAAGAACAGTATCAACATAATTGGTGCCAAGAACAGTATCAACGGAATGGGTGCCAAGAACAGTATCAACGGAATGAGTGACAAGAACAGTATCAACGGAATGAGTGACAAGAACAGTATCAACGGAATTGGTGCCAAGAACAATATCAACATAATGGGTGCCAAGAACAGTATCAACGGAATGAGTGACAGGAACAGTATCAACGGAATGAGTGACAAGAACAGTATCAACGGAATGAGTGACAAGAACAGTATCAACGGAATGGGTGACAAGAACAGTATCAACGGAATCGGTGTCAAGAACAGTATCAACTGAGTGGATGCCAGAAACAGTATCAACAGAATGGGTACTAAAAACAGTATCAGCGGCATTGGTGCCACGGACAGTATAAACGGAATGAATTCAAAGAACAGTATCAACTGAGTGGATGCCAAAAACAGTATGAACGGAATTTGTGAAAAGAACAGTTTTAACGGAATGGGTGTCAAAATCAGTATCAACCGAAATGGTGACAAGAATGGTATCAACGGAATAGGTGCCAAGAACAGTATCAACAGAGTGGGTGCCAAGAACAGTATTTACGGAATGGTTGCCAAGAACAGTATCAACGGAATGGGTGCTAAGAACCGTATCAATGGAATGAGTGCCAAGAACAGTATCAATAGAATGAGTGCAAAGAACAGTATCAATGGAATGAAAGCCAAGAACAGTATCAATGGAATGAGTGCAAAGAACAGTATCAATGGAATGGGTGCCAAGAACAGTATGTACGGAATGGTTGCCAAGAACAGTATCAACGGAATGGGTGCTAAGAACCGTATCAATGGAATGAGTGCCAAGAACAGTATCAATAGAATGAGTGCAAAGAACAGTATCAATGGAATGAAAGCCAAGAACAGTAGCAATAGAATGAGTGCAAAGAACAGTATCAATGGAATGGGTGCCAAGAACAGTATCAATGGAATGAGTGCCAAGAACAGTATTAATTGAGTGGATGCCAAGAGCAGTATTAAACGAATGGGTGCCAAGAACAGTATCAACAAAATGGTGCAAGAGACATTATCAACGGATTTGATGCCAAGAACAGTGTCAACGAAATGGGTGTAAGAGGCATTATCAACGGAATGGGTGCCAAGGACAGTATCAAAGCAATAGGTTTAACAAACAGTGTCAAGGAAACAGATACCACAGACAGTATCATAAATAGGTGCAACAGACTGTATCAACGGAACGGGTGCCATAGTTTGATTTAAAAAGATGGAAATGCAAACTGGCATGTGAAGAACTGAAACACGGAATCAGAAGGGGTTAATATATTAAGATGCTTCACTGCAGAAAAGAAAAACTTTTTGCATGAAATGAAACCAGGTTAAACCCTCGACGTCCCTTGTGTATTATAAGAATCTTACACTGGTTGCCGGTACAAATATCCAGCCCGATGGTAAGTGTTTTAGGCGGAAACGAGGCTCTGCCGAGTTTCCCAGAGTAGCTATTCCTAGAAATGACAAGTGTGCCACGTGTGAAAAGAAAAGAGAAAGACTGTTATTGATTTCGTCATTGATGAAGAAAAACCACAGTCCATAACTAGATTGAAAATCACATCACTGATACATAATAAAAAGAGAAACTTACAATAAACATATTTAACTGACAAAAGAATCCTACTACAATGAGAATCACTACACATTAATTTTGATTTTTTGCCAAAATACTTGCATTCCACACCATGTCAAATAAATCGGCGCATTGTTTTTCATGATACTGAGAAAGGTCCAGTCTTTGATATTCCGAATCAGTAAATTTCCCGATTGATGAGAACGAAATCATTGGCTCATGGAAAGGACGGGACTACAACGCACGGGTCCCATGCAGTCATATCTATGGTGGATTAAGCCATGGAGTCAGCTCAGGGGAGCAAATTGTCCCATGTATGCTGGTCAAGGTAAGTAAAAAAAGAATTCTGTAATAAAACATGCTGGAATATTTTGTTCTAGCATAGCATTTACATTGACTGTCACTCAGCCGCTTTCGTATATTATGAGTTCACACTGTCCGTAACGCTAATTATTTGTTTGTCAGATCAAATCTATTCTGAAAAGCTCCAGATTAGTAAAGTAAAGATTAGTAAAGTAAAGATTAGTAAAAAACTCTCATTCATCCAAATTTCTTGGAAAACCTCTCATGCTTATAATGGAAGTAGATCTTGAACAATTATAAGACGTTCATACATAACTCACCATTGATCATTAGGTAAGTTTAATGTTACGCTGCCTTTACTTTCATCTCCATATTTCAGATAACCATAGAAACCAACTGCGTTATACAAGGCAATAGTTGTGGTCAGACCAAGGTTCAAAACTCCTCCCTTGCCCAGAAAAGCGGCTTTATCTTTCATCTTATCGTGTAATGGTAACACCTTTAACAAAAGAGCAGAGAAATATTGTTCTTGGCGACATTTTATGGAAAACAACATACGATGAACAAGAATTTTTCAATAGATATTTTATATTCAGAAAGACTAAGACCAGAATAGCATTATTTTATTACTCATATTTATCAATTTTGCCATTTGTAAATGTCTTATTAGATAGATACAGACCATATTCGTAAATAACAGTAAATGCAATAGTTTGGCTCGCTTATTGGCTTTTTCATTTACCAAATTGATATGATTAGAAAATATCTACATTTCAAAAGTGCAGTGTTATCTATAAAACAGACGGCTCACTTTGAAAAAAAAATAAGAAGTCGAACAGTGGTACAATGGTAAGGAGCTTGGCTTGCAATCCAGGGAGGTTTTGATTCCCGGGTCCTTAACTAAGATTAACCGATTGTCTTTCGGTTGAGACGTTATACTGAGGTCCCATGTAACAGTGCTATACACTGAGCACGGAAAAGGACCAGGGGTACATCTGAACTGGGATGATTTGTTTCTTGTACTATCCCCCATAGCTTACCTAAACAGAGGGCGTTGATCGTAAAGGGTAAAGGTGACCGGTACCGATAAACTCAAAAAGATAGAACGGTCATTAATGTTCTATGAACTTATCTACTTCAAACGCAAAGCAACATTGCCATATCTGGCATACATTAACGGACTGGTATTTACATTGTATTTATTTGTATCTAACCACAATCTCTATATATTTATACGAGTACCTATATTTTTGCCTCGTTTCCAGCTCGGTACTCACCAAACCTATTCCTTCAAAAGAAAATATTGCCTGTCCAAAAAACAAGGGCATGGTTTTAAGTTCTGCAACCGACGGTCGTACTTTGGTATCCGGTAACCCCTGTACTAGGTTTACAATAACCAATGTTAGACCAACAAAGTTGAGGACATTGGCAAAGCTTGAAAACGGTACGAGAGTTTTTAAGCTTTTCACCATAACGTACGGAACAAGAATTGCTGACAACATGACGATATAAAGCTTTGTATCGATTGATACTAAACCGGAGTGTTCAACAACCTGTAACGATAGAAAGATTTTATCTAAAGACATACAAAAAATGTAGTAGAATGAAGGTATGTACACAGACATAAAACGTTACAAAACTTCTTCTATATATTTAGGGGTTTATCGCCAGGTATGCCTTTATTCCGTCTTAGTTTTTCACAGATGCCGTGATGTGGATTTCGAATGTTGTGCAGTAGTCACTTCAGTTGGTGAAGTAGGGTTCACGCATCGTGTTGTAGATTTTCAATGTCGTGAAGTAGTTATGTCCATTGGTGAAGTGTGATGTACATTTCCAGTGTCGTGTAGTTGCTACGTCAGTTCGTTAAGTGCAGTTCACATGTTATTGTGATTGGGATTTTCAATGTCAATGTCATGTAGTAGTCACATCAGCTGGTAAGTGCAGTTCAAATATCGTGATGTGGATTTCTCAAGTTGTGTAGAAGTCACGTCAGTTGGTAAAGGGCAGTTTTCGTACCGTGGTGTGGATTTTCAATGCCTTGTAGAAGTCACGTTAGTTGATAAGTGAAGATCTGGATTTTCAATGTCGTTTACTAATCACGTCTGTTGCTGAAGGGCAGTAATTAAGTGTTCGTATCCTTATGTGGATTTAGAAGATCTTATAGTAGTCACGTCAATAAGTGAGATACAGTTCATATATCGTGATAGGGATTTTCAATGACGTGTATTAGTCACATCAGCTGGTAAGTGCAGTTCACCAATAGTGATGCGGATTTCCAATGTCGTGAAGTGGTCACTTTGGTTTGTGAAGTGCAATTCACTTGTCGTTATATGGATTTTCAATGTCATGTAGCAGTCAGGACTGTTTCAATTTTGTGATGTGGATTTCCTAGGTCGTATAGAAGTCACGTCAGTTAGTGAAGTGCAGTTCAGACATCGTAATGCAGATGTTAAAAGTCCTGTAGTAGTCACGTCAATGGGTGAAGTGCAATTCACATATCGCCATGTGGATTTCCAACGACGTGAATGTCACGTCAGTTCGCGTATCAGTTTACATATCGTGATGTAGATTTCCAATGTCGTGTAGTTGTCACGTCAGTTCGTGAAATGCAATTCACATATCGTGATTTGGACTTCCAAATCGTGTATTAATCACTTCAATAAGTGAAGTACAATTCTAATGTCATGATCAGGATTTGAAATGTCGTGTAGTAGTCACGCCTGTTGGCCAAGTGCAGTTTTTTTTTTTTTTAATTTCGTGATGTGTAATTCCTAGATTGTATAGAAGTCACGTCAATTAGTGAAGTGCTGTTGTCATACTGTGACGTGAAATTCTAATGTCGTTTAGCTGTCTCGGCAAAAGTGAAGTGCAGTTCTCCAGTATCGTTTAAGTAGTTACGTCAATTAGTAAAGTGTAGTTCATATATCGTGAAGTGAATTTCCAAAGTTGTTTAGTAGTCACCTCAATTAGTGAAGTGCAGTTTTCATATTTTCTTTATTTACATATCTATATAACTATTGACACTATATGCATATGTGTATTAAAGAGGCTGTACTCCAGATTTGACATAAAAAAAATTCATAAATTAAATATTTAGATGCCATCAGATTATATCAACATAATATTTTACTTCAAAACTGATTATAAAAGTCAAAATAGAATAAAAAATTTTTTCGTTCCAGCCGGATTTGATCTCTGGACCCTCATGTTAACAAAATACTTTCAACGCTTTTACTGTCACCGCCATCGCCGTATGTGATATTACAGAATGAGATATTTACTTTAAACCTTATACGATATAGTTATACCGTCGCGTTACGGTATAGCACTTTGAAAGGGAAAAAATCAATTTATAATGTAATCATTTGACTTATTTTTTGTCAGTAAGTTATTTTTTAAGCATTAGTCATAAATATTACAAGAAATCTATAATACAAGAAAACTTTCTTTATTTTGTCATCTGGAGCACAGCCCCTTTAACACGGATACGGGGCATATCGTTTATAGGAAAAACAAAATTTTACCAAAACAAAGTTTTTAAAAACACAGTTAATAAAAAAACACAGTAAAATCACAACATGAAAGAAAAAAAACTTATAAAATATATACTTACTTGTTTTACATTTTCGGCAATAAACACCGTGTAAACACAACAGAAACCAAACTGTGTTATAATTAGAAATCCGTTCACTAAATACCTGTAAAACAGGAATTGTTTACAAATATGCAAATATTCTTTAAATATTTTTTTAGAACATATATTATACATTTTAAGTAGTGTTACAGTTATTCCTAATTAGAATGGCAGTAGAAAAAAAGAATATCTTATGACTAACTATAGTTCTGAACTCATTGCAAATGTAGGAGGGGAAATGTCTTAAAGAATGATTTTGAGAAAAGTTGTTTGTAAGAAGCAGATCGAATAATATTTTAAGGAAATTGTATACAATCTGACCTGGGGACTCGGACACAGAAAACCGCAAACTGTGTATGAATTGTCTAATGACTTGAACTAAGCCCATTTTAAAGAGGCTGTACTCCAGATTTGACATAAAAAAAATATTTTCATAAATTATATATTTAGATGCCGTGAGATTATAACAACATAATATTTTACTTCAAAACTGATTATAAAAGTCAAAATAGTATAAAAAAAAATATTTTCGCTCCAGCCTGATTTGAACTCTGGACCCTCATGTTAACAAAATATATGCAACGCTTTTACTGTCACCACCATCGCCGCATGTGATATTACACATATTTACTTTAAATCTTATACGATATAGTTATACCGTCACGTTACGGTATAGCACTTTGAAAGGGAAAAAAATCAATTTGTAATGTAATTATTTGACTTATTTTTTGTCAGTAGGTTATTTTTTAAGCATTAATCATAAATATTACAAGAAATTTATAATACAAGAAAATTTTCATTTTTTTGTCATCTGGAGCACAGCCCCTTTAAAGTATTGGGCGAATGATTAATACATGAAACAAACACATCAGACATGTGTCTACAGAAATAACTACAAAGACAACTAACTCGTCTGTATTAACTTTATATTAATGGTTTTCTTATTTGGTTCTTACCTAGAGCCGCTGCTCCATTTCTTCAACCAGTCGTGTCTGGTTGCAAACGCCTTCTCCATCACACTAGCATAGTCTAAATGTTTTACTTGTGTTCTGTAAAAATCGTCTTTCTAATCACGTATGATAAATTTCGTTCTGGTTAAAGCCTTATATTCCAGAATGCCGTAAAGAGACAATTATATAAATGCTGCCTAAAGGTAGAAGGCTAACAGCTAAGAATTTTTTTCTTTTTTGGGAGGTGGGGGGGAGGGGAGGGGTGGGACTTATTTTATATTTGAAAAAGCCTGAAAAGGTAGATTTTATCCACCAGTCCTATAAACATAAAAAACTGATAACCATTTCAAGCTATTCTGAAACACAAATGTGTCGCTTTATAACGTTTCTTTGATACTGTTTCCTCCTTTTTAAGATCCAACTTGATGGCATAGTCTAGTACAAATCTTTTTGTACACAAAGCATAGAACACACAAACCATTACCTCTGACAGAGTTCAGTACTAGACAGCACTAGTATATGCATACAGTGTGTACATATGAAACCTATCGTCAACACCACCGCTAAGCTCAACTGAAATTAAAGTTTAAACTAGTAAATATGTGTGTTTCAAACATTTTCAAGTCAGTTTACAATGTTAAATCCTTTGTGCTAATTTAAGATTATTCTTCACTACTTTTGTTGTAAAGTAATATGTTCAAGAAAAAGATATTTGATATAAAACGTATTTTGATTTTAGATTTTACTTTGAGTTTCTCGATAGTTCTATTTTCTCGGTAATTCCAGAGTTACTGTATTATTACGAAGGGGAACAAGATATGTAGGGGAAAGTTTACCTGATTTTAGTTTAAATACTTTTGGAATTAACAGTAACGTATCTTATTGTTGAACTTAAAAAAGTAAAAAAAAATTAAGAAAACAAGAAAAAAAAAGACAGAACTGTGATACCGATTTTGAAAATGAGTTGGACAATACTTCAGTTTGTATTCATTGAGTTTATCTTGTTTATCAATACCTTTTAACTTCATAAGAATAGGAACTAAGTTGTTAAATATAGTTTGATTTCTGTTCATACTAACAAAACAATAATTCGTTGACAACCTGTATATTATTACCGGGACAAAACATTTGGCTTTTTATAAAGTGAATTTCGTTCTTACCCATAGACCCCCATTTCTGTAAGCCACTGGCATCGCTAGAATTCCCGTCCCTAACATTCCCTTCAACAGATGCATCAAACATTCCGTGTTTCTGCAAAAAATATCACATATAATGAGTGAAATTGCACATTTCCGAAGACGTCAATCACTCGTTACAGTTTAAACATTACGACAAGATTCTTTTAATCCAAAAGCTTAAAGTGTTGATGTGAATAGTATTATCGATTTCGTTGCTCTCTTAATATTAAACGTTAAGTTGACTCGAGACCTAAATGAATGAGTACCCGAGTCCTTTACAGATAAATGAGTCTACAATACATCAAAGATTAGATAATTGTAGAGTGTGCAAGTGTCAAGTTATTTGGACAAGTGCTTTACAGGAAGTGTTGAGAATGTTGAATGGCAGCAACGGAAATCAGTCTATATATTATTTAAGAAGTTAGTACATACGTAGTTTTCCCGGAAATGTCGTCTTCGAAGTCGTCTGCAGATTTGACAACAACATGTCTTTCAGACGTGGTAAATGTTTCGTATTCTAAGTTCCCTTTGGTTGGTATATTCGATTCGGTGTTTAGAACAGAATTCAACGTCCGATCTTCTGCCATTATTATTGTGAAAGTATTTTACTGATTTTTCCTACGTTTTCATATTCATAAAGCCTTGATTTAAAATGATTGCTCCTATTCAAATATGGATATATTTCATTATACCTAGTTAGACCCAAGTTTTATACTATTGTTAAGCCTCATGCAGTTTAATCACACACAAAGTTTAATAGATAGACATTAAAAACTTAAAACTTTACACTCCACTCAGGCTATTAATATCACTGAATCTGTGTTATAGAAAAAAAACTGTTCTGGTCCCACGGACGTGTTTGAGCAGAAACTTAGTACAGAAATTAAAAAAGTTTTCAATCCATGGTTACTTTGTAAACAAATAATGTTCTTTATCCAGAAAAAAGGAACAAAAGGTTGTTTGAATTAAGTCCACAAAACTATCAACTTTACTTCTGTAATTATATTATCATATTCACATAGCTATCAGCAATTATACTCTGTAACCTTATTGTAACAATCGTAATCTAAGTATCATATATATATATATATATTGTATGTGGTTATCTAAATTAAAGTATTATATATGTGGGCTGATAAGTGAGATATCATCACCCTCTGACCGAGTCATTGACATTCTAGCATTTTGTGGCAAAGCTTTGTTCATACAATGTTAAATTAAATAACAGTCGCGCGATTCAAGGACATGAAGCCAACCAGTCGTGCGATATTCTGCGACACTGTGACTGTCCAAAAACTTATTCTTGTGATGCCTGCTACAAATCGACGTGAACGTCCGTTCTCTGCAATGTGCCGACTGAAATCTTACCTGCGTGCAACCATGACACAGAGACATCGGGAGGCCACATATAGCACGAGTCTAGAATCACTTGCCAAAGAGTTTGTAGACAACCAAGAGAGCTGGCTTACAACCTTCAGGAAGTTTTGAGACAATCACAGGTAAGAGTTGAGTTAACAGGAAAATGAGTTCTGTTTTGAGTTTATTTTCAACTGCATGTACTAGTGAACAATATTCGCATATATACACCCCCTCCCGTACCCAACCCCTCCGCGGCCCCAATGTTCATTTGCTTCCTACGCACATGGATTGAGGTCCATTTTATCTAAACTTCATGAAAAAATCGATTGAGGTTTTAGACGCTGTTTTCTGTGAAAAGCACCAAATTTGGTTTGGTGTGATTTGGATTTCTGGGTAGCTGTGTACTTTAATGCTTTCTGGGTTTTCACTAGTAACATGCAAGTAGAAAGTGTGCAGTTCTTCAAAACACTTTGGAGATAACCATTTTAGGACAGGGAACATGCTAATAAATGGTAACAGAGGGAAACTTTCGCAAAACAAAATCTGAAAACAAAAATATAGTTTTTTCATACAGAGGCAATTAGGTTCAGACAGTGGTTAAAAGGACGGAGAAGTAGGCAGTCAAACCAGTGACATCTGATTTACAAGTCTCGTTTAGTACCGTAACATCATAAATCTGCCACCAAAACCCAAACCATAAACATTTAGGCTTTTCGCATGTTTACATGCTAAAACAGTGGGCCCAATAACAAAAGTAATTTTTAAGCATACATTTATATCAAATTTATTGCAAAAGCTGTGTCAAGTAACAAAAACAATACCTGTCTGCAGACAGCACGCTCCATTTTTCTCAGTGTTTGGATAATAAATTATAAGCTAAGTTAAACAAGAGGCCGAAGCCCAAAAAGTTTGAGTGGGAGAGGGGCTAGTACCTAGCCATTAAGGTGATTTTTTTTCTTTGGTGGAATTGGTTGGGGATAGGGGGGTGCGAGGAAGTGCCTACCCATCCCATGTAAATAAATGCTTTAGTTCTAGGCTAGGGTATGGGTTACTCATGCAAGAATTTTTTTTCTTGTGGGGTCTGGTGGGAGTCAAGTACCTACATATTAAAAAAAAATCGGGGGAGTGGTGGTGTGGGGGGTCCCATGTATGGGGAGGCGGTGGGAAGTACCTACCCTTTCCATGTGTAAGTAAATCCCATGAGTAACTAAATAGTTTATTTCTAGGCTAAGAAGTTTTTTTCCTATATATAAGTCTTAGCAAAATCAATGACCTCTGGGTGGGGCTAATTTTGATAACAGGGACATGGTTACCAACAATCTTTGTAGGGGTCTTGCTGGTGATCAAGTATTCAAAGTTTGAAGGGAATATCTTTGACACTTTTTGAGGAATTTACATTAACAAAAAAGGTTAACAAAGAAATTCTAAAGCGAAAAAGGGGCATAACTTGGCAAAAATAAATTTGAGGGTTATCTTTTCTTATAAATGTTGACATGTTTTGACAGTGAAAAAGTATTCTAAATTTGAAGTAAATCACTTTGATAGTTTCTGAGAAAATGGACCTTAACAAAAAGGTTAACTAAAGCCAATGCCGATGAGAGAGTCATGACAATAGCCCCACTTTTTTTTCTTTGAAAAGTGGAACTAAGAAGATTGTAAACATCAATTGTATACATTAACAGTTCAGGTTACAATTTTAAAACAGTAGCCACCTTAAAGTTAAACACACTCGTACAACACTAATAGATATTAGCACTTCGTGACCTTTACACAAGATCAACTGACGAAGATTATGTGAAACCATTTAGAAGCTATTTTCTCTTGTATATGAGATTACACTGCACAGTCAGGCTTACAGCCCTCATATGCCTATAAACTTCATATCCTCAAAACAAAACATGCTGTAAATGTAATGAAACTGTTCTTCTTCACCCATATTCAAGTACAATGTATATAAAGATAAAACAAGAGGGCCATGATGGCCCTAAATCGCTCAACTGAGTCTCATTTCTCAAGTTACAAGTATCGTTATTGGTTGTAATGGGTGTTCGTTGTTTGCAAGTTTGCTCTGGGTGTGATGGTACTCAATTTTTTTAGCAGAAATAGTTTTACTCTAGAAGGTCCCTGTGAACCTGACCTTTGACCTACGGACCCCCCAAAAAAAGGGTTCTTCTAATATCATTACCGTATGAAGTTTGACAGTTCTTGGTGTAATGGTACTCCAGTTACTGAACAGAAACAGTTTTCACTCTACAGGCCCCTGTGACTTTGACTTTTTACCTACTGACCCAAAAATGATAGACTCCTTTTACTGAATAAAAGCAGAAACAGTTTTACTCTACAGGTCCCTGTGATCTTGACCTTTGACGTATGGAACCTAAAAACAAAACAGTTCTTCTAATACAATTACCCTATAAAGTTTGAAGGCTCTGGATTTAATTGTACAACAGATACTCAGCAGAATAACTTTTCACTCTACAGGTCCTTCTGACCTTGACTTTTGACCTACTTACCCCCAAAACAATACGGTTCTTATATTAAGTAAAGTTAATCATGGTATCAAGTTTGAAGGCTCTGGGTCAAATGGTACTCCTGTTATTGAGTGGAAACGGTTTTCACTCTAGAGGTCCCTCTGACTTTGACCTTTGACCTACTAACCCAAAAAACAAACGTTTTTCTTCTTCTCAATAAGGGCAAAAATCCTGTGAAGTTTGAAGGCCCTGGTTCAACTGGTACTCAAGTTACTGCATGGAAATGAAGTGTGACAGACAGACAAACAGACACCCATGGGCAGGGCATAAACAATATGTCTCCACTGAAAGGTAGGGGTTGGGGAAGAAACATAACAACGAATAATTGGTAATAATAATAAGGTCTAGCACTAAGTGTTTTTAGAGCAGCAGATTTTTCAAGTTTTCCCTACATAACCCTTTGTGCAAAATGAAATGACCCCCCCCCCCACAGGTGGGGCCAGTTTTGACCCCTCGGTCACGATTTTAACAAACTTAATAGAAGTCCTCTAGACAATGCTATATACCAAATATCTGTACACCTTTTGGTTTGTGATGTGAAGATTTTTAAGACTTTTTCATATATAACTATATGTAAAACAAGTCACCCCTGGTGCAAAGCCATTTTTGACCCTAGGGTCATGATCTGAACAAACTTGGTAAAGGTCCAAAAGTCAATGCTGCATACTAAATATCTTAACTCTTGGCCTTGTGGTTTCTGACAGTTTTTCCTATATAATTCTATGTAAAACATGTGACCCCTAGGGTGGGGCCTATTTTGACCAAGGGAGCATGATTTCAACAAACTTGGTAGAGGTCCACTAGCTAATGCTGCACACCAAATATCTTAACTCAAGGCCTTTTGCTTTATGACAAGAAGATTTTTAAAGTTTTTCCTATATAACTCTATGTAAAACAAGTGCCTACTGGGGCAGGCCATTTTTGACTCTGGGCCCATGATTTGAACAAACTTGGTAGAGGTCCACTAGATGACACTTCATACCAAATATCTAAGCTCCAGGCCTTGAGGTTTCAGAGATTGACTTTTAAAATCTGCTTTTAGCTCCAGTGACCCAACAATGCAATGGACTGGAACCATTTAAACAATCTTGGTAGAGCTTCATGCAAGGAACATCCCAGGCAAATTTTGTTAAATTTGGCCCAGAGGAGATGTCATTTGAATGAAAAGTTGACGATGGACAGACGGACGACGGACAAAGACCTATCAGAAAAGCTCACTTTGTGCTCAGGTGAGGTAAAAAAATATATACAGCTTTAATTTCTTAGGTACAAAACAGTCGAGAAAACATTTACAAACCTGCAAGTTTTAAATTGTAAGGTACACAGAGTTTCAGAGGGAAAAAAAGCGATGGAATTTCTGCTGCAGTTTTGAGCATGAATAATAATAGCTATGAAAATGTGATCTTGACTGTTTTGTGCCTGAAGAAATTAAAGCTATTTCTAGTCTTTAACATTTTTAACAACAATAAAACTACTTTTTTTCAAATATATACAAAACAAATAAAAGTTAAAAAAACTGAAATATGGAATCGTCACTTCGAAAGCTGAGGCAAACAAGTAAAATTATGATTTTAAAATACTACTGTAAATGAAGAATTTTCATATTTCAAATAAAAAAATCCTGGGACCACAGACCTCCAAAATTTAACAAGTATGTCTATTTTTTCCATGAAGAATAAATCCTCAATAGAAAAATTCTTTTCTTCTTCTGGAGGGCAAATATACAAAAACAAACTTTGGTGAAATACGAGATAAAAAAGGTGCATAATAAAACAATTATAACCTATAACTTGTCATGTGGATAAAAATGTAAATAATACAATTAGAAATTTCAGTAAAGATAAAAATACACAATGACAGGTATAAACAGGTTCCTTGTCTTGTATCAGAAAGTCAAAACACAACAACAGAAAACAGAAGAGACCAAAAACAAACTAAATGTGGACATAAGTTTACAACATGTCATGAAAATTGTTCCACTTAACAATAATGCTTCAGTTACAAACTAAAGATAGAATAACAAATAAAATTTTGCTTTACTTTGAATAAAGCTGGTGCTTTAAAATGCAATATTTTATAAAACAAGGTGCAATATAATAAAGAGGTGAATACAATATTCTATGGACTTTAAACAAATCAGAAACTAACGTAATATAAAAAACTAAACAGTAAAGTGAAAATGTATTTCCTCTGTGTTTCAGCATTACATAGAGGATATTTGATTTTTTCAGTGTGTGATCAAAAATTTATTTCATGAGTGACCATCAGATATTTATATTTTCACGAGTGGCGTAGCCATGAGTTAAAAATATTTAAAATCTGATGGTCAACAGTGAAATAAATTTCGATCACACACTCAAAAAAATCAAATATTCTATTTATTTCATGCTTTTTAGTGTTATTTCGGAAAAAAAAGGTAAAACAGTGATAACATGAACATCTTATCCACCCGTGGTGCACCCCAATATTTACTATGTCTGCACGTGCAAGACGCTATTCAAAGTAGTTCCAAGAAATTCGATGAAAATAATGAAAATCTGGACTTTTAGCTTTTATTTCTTCACTCATAAGCACAAAAATAACATTTTAACAAAACATTTTTTATACTTTTTCAATCTAACGAAATTTTACTGAAACTGCAAATACATCACTGAAATATATTCTTCCGCGTCAGGACATGACGCAAAATTGGAACGTCCGCCATATTGTTTACAGTTTCTTTAACAGTAAAATCAGCGTTCTGGTCCACTAAGCTCTTTAAACGATAACTGAACAAAATAAAAAGTGTTTTCATATTAATCTGGATTTAATTAAGTGTTTTATTAAAAATTCAATCACTGTCATCTGATTCTATCATGCGGATACGTTTATATGCCGGTCGAACTGTGTTTCTTTGTAATTGGAGTGCAGTGAGGGGAAAAAGTAGTCTGGCACAGTGAAAATTATATTTTGTAATTTCACTAGTGGTTTATCAGAATATAATCATCTGATATTTTACAATAAAACACTGGAAAGCATGAAATAAAATTCTGGTATTTTAAATATTTATGACATTACGTGAGGTATCACAACAACCTTAATCTAAAGGTATATATAACAATAAAATATTTAATCAAAAATATGAGAAAAAAAACATTTTGTGACCTAAAACTGGACAAAATAAGATGACAATTATATGTGATTTAAAAGCCTGAATTCATTTAAAAATCTGTAAATAAACATGAATAAGGATAAAAAGGGCAACAAATACTTCATCAGGTTGGATTTCTCAAATAAATTTTTGCCAAGTCACAATGAATGAAACTGCGTACTAACAAAACTGATCTGGAATGTAATGAAGTATTGCATACAATAACCATAGACAAAACTAACAAAATTGATCTGGCATGTAATGAAGTATTGCATACAATAAACATAGACATAAGTTCAAAAACATGAAAGTAAAAGTTGTTTTATAACCCTTCAACATTGCATAGAGTTGTCTTCATATCTAACAGAAAAAGAAAACATTTGTTGGGATCTGAAATATATTTTTCAATGGTACTTCTTTTACAGAAAGTTTTCAATTTACGTTATCTCTGTCTGACTGAAAAACTAACTTTTATCTTACTCAGAAAAACATAAAAATCCGAAAAGTGGCTGACTGATCAAAATATGCCAAAACTGTTATTTAGTTTTAATGCTTATCAAACCAGTCTAAATTTTGAAACTTCTTGATAGGCTACTGCCTGAATCATTTCAAATTTGGACCAATCAGTAGGCAAAGAATTTCTTTATGTAGTAGACAGAGATGATCCTCAACATTTGTTATCTAGAAAAAGGACATTTCTTAACCTCAGAATGTTTTTCGCAATCTCAACTAAAGATGAGTATGTCCCATGTAACAAACCCTAGCAAACCTAACACTATAATAAACCAGTTCTTTACACAAATCAGTTTATTGCATTTAAATGTGACAAGTTCTATAATTGCTGGAAATATAAGAGCTAGGAAGGAGCTGGCAAAAGCCCCGATTAGTGATATTAGCAGATCTAGATGTGGTACAAGTGCGGACAAACCACCTGAAAAAGCAAAATAAAAAGATGTCAACTTTGTATGCAATCTTAAAATCTGTTGGAGAAAAGACTTACAAGCCAGACTTAAATTAGGGGAAAGGAAATCCTGTAATTTATAGTTATGGCTTACAGAGATACTGTAAGATCATCTCTGAATGAACAGGAAGAAGTAAGTAAAATAGGAACTTTCATTATTTAAACAACTGGTACCAAAAGACATATGCAATGAAAACAATTTGGTCTCTTTGCAGACTTCATAATACACAAAACAGGAGACACTAAAGCTTATTGAATGCAATAACTCTTGCATACTTCAGCAGATGGAAAAACAGACCAAATATTTTTGGGGGTCTGGTCAGCAGACCTAGACAAAGAACTACTTACATGTGAATACAACCAAACAGAATCTGAATATATATTCAGCAAACACAGGTATTGTTTTATTCTTTAACTGTGCTTTCTTTTCTATGTATGGCCATATGATGTTCATTGGAACGTAGAACTGTAAACCATAGGAAATAAAGAGAGATAAGGCAAACATCAGCCTTACTGACAAATACAACCTGGAATGAAAAAATAAAGAAGAAATATAAATCGGCTATTTCTATATTTTTGTTGAAACAAAAAATCAAAACGCAACACTGATATTTTTTTTAAGAAAATCATATACTAGTATCATATACTACATGTACTTTAATCATTGGCCCTGAAATCAAGTACTTCTGACACCAGCACTGAATTGAATGATTTTGGTTTAATGTCCAAGTTTCTCTCCAAAGGTTGCTTATCATATATGAAACAGCTATTAGAACTCTGCTTCTCTCTGTCACTCCCTGACATTACAGTGAGTAGGGCTAAAAATTGTATTTTGGTTTGATAAATTTCATCCAGTTATAGCAAATCTGTTGTTTATTTAGGCAGCCATCACAGACAAGAATCACTCTATCATTTGTCTGAAACTGCTTTCTTTTCATAATCAATAAAGAGAGTGACATGAACTTGAACCAACAATCCCTCCATCATGTACTGACAACTAGCAATACCTTACACTTAAAAGACATGAATTCTTTATGGACTGAAAGATTGTACAAAGGTGGACAATTTCAAATGATTTATTCTGAAACAAATCCTCACCAATTATCACTTGGCAGGTTTAAAGTGACACTTCCTCTTGTATCTTCTCCATATTTCAGGTAACCATAGAAACCAACGGCATTATACAGTGCTACTGTGATGGTTAAGCCAAGGTTCACAACCCCAGCTTTGCCCAGAAATGCATCCTTTTCTCTCATTTTATTATGCAATGGAAGAACCTGTAACACACATGATAGGTCAATTAGTGTGTGGTTTTCCAGTGAATGCTTGTATATCTGTGCCTTTTTATGCTTAATTACAAACAACATGTTTGGTAATTTGAACCCTGATAATTGACAATCACTAATAATGTATTGTAAAAATCAAACAAATATATAATGTATTGTAAAAGTTAAACAATTATATAAATACAAAACTGAAGCCACTTCATATCTAAAAGTAGCAATATCAATAAAAAAAAATAAAAAATCTGGTGGAAAAGAAAATTTAAAGATGTATTTCCGCAATATGTTCCTTACCAATCCAATGCCTTCAAATGCGAAAATAGCCTGACCAAAGAACAAAGGTATGGTCTTGAACCCAGCCACAGCGGGTCTCGCAGCAGGTCCTTCTGTATAATATTCTGAGCCTTGAAGCAAGTCTACCATAACTAATGTTAGTCCAACTAAGTTAAGCAAATTTGCAAATGTTGAGAATGGTGCAAGTGCCTTAAGGCTTTTGAGCATGACATATGGAACAAGGAGGGCTGAGATCATCAGGATGTAAAGTTTTGGATCTAGTGACACAATTTCTGCATGTTCTACAACCTGTCAATGAAAGAATTCATTCAAATAAAGGTTTCCATCATTTGGTCTTGTATTCCCTGGAGATTAATGCCATCTTAAAAGTCAGAGTGATACTAGGCAGAGAGTATATCTAACAACCATTATTGGGAAGGCTAAGTACTAGACTAAGGGAAAGCCAAGATTTTGAACATACACATGCATGTTTTTGTCAGGAAGAAATATAATAATTTCCAGAATTTTCTTAGTCTTAGGAATTATATTTTTCATAATGGCCATTCCAGTAAAACATATGTCCCACGCTTGGAAGGCACTTTCAAAAAAATTCAAATCCCTTTGGATTCTCATTTGACAAGGAAAGACCACACAAAAAAAGACCACCCCAACAGCTTAAACACAATAATAGACTATAGTAATATAAATAAAAGGTTTTCCAGACTTTTAACCAGCAACCAGCCAATCAGATGCTAGCTGTGATAGTGATGATTAGCGACTTACTTGTTTGACATTCTGAGCAACAAACACTGTATATACACAACAAAATCCATACTGCGTGATGATCAAAAATGCATTCACTACATTTCTGGAAAATAGAGCAGAAAAGTCTGTTGATAAAGAACTTTGGAGTCATTCCTTTTTGTAAAATCAACCAAGCTAATCTATAAATACATGTCACCAGTTCATTTATAACAGACATGACCGAAAGTAAGAAGAAGAGTACTACGAGTAAATAATGTATTTGATAAAATCAATAACTACCAGATAATACAGGTATAATGAAATATGCTACAGAATATGAAACAACACATCATGAGGCAATCTATAGAAATATGACTACCTGACAAAATTGCTCCATTTCTTCAGCCAATCATCCCTTGTGGCGAATGCCTTCTCCATTACACTAGCATAATCTAAATGTGTGTTTCCTGTTCTAAAAATAAGGTATACATAATGACATATGTGTAAACTACAAAAAAAAAATAAATAAATAAAATGTAGAGCAACTTTATAAAATGCATTAGTTAAGTATTTCTACATTCAAACAGCTGCTCTGAATTAGGCCATACCAAATCGTTCTTTCGTTTAGCGTCCGCGGACGGATAGGTTTGATCTTCTGAGGTAGGAAAAAAACAACAACATTGTTTTCTCTTACAACCTTACTGTACAAAGTATTAAATGTTCTCCGGTATGTTCGAGAATTTATACGTGACTAGTGTTGTTACCTCCCTTACATCTTTACCCCCATTTTGTATTTATTAAGTTCCATGCGTGCATAAAGGTGTTGAAGACTTCAGAAGAGTTTAGTTTCTTGTCAGTCATTATAAGATTTTAATATTTTTGATTGTTTTTCAAGATAATAGCAAGTAAATGGTTGTTTTATGTAAATTTGATGCGTTGAAGTATTTGTTATGTGTTTTCGCTATAAGTCGAATTTCTCAAGTGTAGTGTATACGCTAGCTGCTGCTGGAATTTGTTGATGAAGTTTAATGTAATTCAAATAGGTAGACATTATTTATGACATTTCGTTAGTAGTTCACTAACCAGATATTCCTTTTGTAACATTTTTGCTGAGAATTCTCCTATCATGAGGGAGCCAAATTCATTTGAAGTATTTAAAAGATTTGTGTAATATTCGCAGTGAAGCAAACAGACACTCAGACAAAACAGATAGAGAAGCACACAGTGCTGAAAGTCTTCCTTGATCATTACACAATATCACGAAAATACTTCTTTCTGATTAGCAAATGTGTAAGTGAATGCTAAACCTGTAGACCCCAGAGGCTGGAGCCAGATGTATTTAGCTCACTTTGTGATATGCCAGGTACACATTTAAGTCATTTGTAGTAAAAAATAAAAAACAAAAATAAAACAATGTAATACTGTTCCTAGTACCTTATCTGTAATCTGTCAACCAGTCAGCTGGGTTTTCATATTAGGTATGTTTGCCATATTTCTAACATGCAGATCTGTATGATCTTTTAACGTTTTATAAGATAATATAACTAGTGTATTTCCTCAAAACCTATAGGAATGTCCTCAGTATTCATTATTCTGTATGAATAAATAACAGATCAAGAGCCAAGGCTTGACGATCCAAAAACATACAAGATGTTTGGTGGGCTGTTTGGAAAGTCAACAACAGAGTTTAAGCATATGCTGCATGTGTCTTCAGACGTTCATTTCATATTAAAAACAAATTCAAGTAAAAATGATATTTTGGGGTTCAGTATTAAATGTTTAAGTAGTGTTTACTTTTGTAAATTTTTACAGTGATACCTGATTTGGATTTCAGAGGCATAGGATGGAAAGACCTGTCTTATAACATGACTGTGCATCAGTTCAGTTTTATAGATTGTTGATATTGATTTGATATTGACAAGTTGACACGTTGACACCAAATATAGACTCAGTTTACCTGTGCAGAAATATTTTCAGTTGAATTAATAGGTTGTTTTGATTGAAAATACTTTAAAAGTTAAAAGTCTCTACAAAGTGGAATATGAAACTTGGTAATTATATCCTAGTGCAGATACTAGTCAGTATGACTTGTTTATTTTTTAGGGCTTCGTTTGTGTTTTCAGGATAGTTAGATAGGTTTTTGAACTTAGGGTGGACGCTAAACGAAAAAACAATTTGGTATGGCCTTATGATCAGCAAAAAATCAGTTAAGTTGGCCATATTCATGGCCCATTTTATTAATCAGAACTAGATATTCTTTTTGAGAAAAACATGTCTCAACCACAAGACATTTACCATATAGAATACTATTTATAACAAAGGGGCAGAATCTAGGTACAGAAGACACAACTGTGAAATTAACAATAACAAAATTGTCATGATGGTCTGGTTTCACTCATATATGACAAGTGATTATGGAGATAAGGGAAACTGTGTTCAAATCTGGACAAATCATGGACCAATACTTGGCTGAAAATAACTGAACTGAACCTGCTGATGATATACTCAGAAGGCCGAAAACCAACCTTTAGCGTAATTTGTAAATGTATGTGTACTTATATTTGTGAAAAACTTAGTGACAGACAAAGATGTAAAATGCAAAAACAATGTTTACAACATAATCATTCCTGTGAGGTTTAATCTGAATCTGGACAGTAGTTGTTGAGATATCCTGAAATGTACTCAATTTTAGACAAATCCAGCACTGCAACTAGACCATTGCAAAGAAGTTTCCTAAAAATCCAACCAACAGTTATGGAAATATGCATAACTGTATTCAAATTTGGACAAATCAAGGGCCATAACTCTGCTAAAAATCATCTAACCAGAACGATACGACAATATTATGAATAACTACACATGCTAATGATCACTGCTGTGGAGTTTCATCAAAATCAAACAAGTGTTTATGGAGATAATATTATGCACAACTGTATTCAAATTTTGATATATCAAGGGCCATAACTCTGCTAAAAATCAACTGACCTGAACACGAAGTAAACATGAATCTTCGCTTACTTATAATCATTGCTGTGAAGTTTCCTCAAAATCTGATCAGTTGTTACCAAGACATGCCCAAATGTATTCAAATATGGACAAATCAAGGGCCATAACTCTGCTAAAAATCAGCCGACCAGAACGCATCAATAATACGCCTAACTACACTTGCTAAACATCATTCCTGCAAAGTTTTGTCAAAACTCAACAAGCTGTTATGGTGATATGCCCATATGTGTTCAAATTTGGACAAATCAAGGCTTGTAACTTACCTGAAAATCACTGAACCAGAACATGCCAATGATATACTCAATTAGGTTTTGTACTAATAAATCATAGCAAGTTCCAGTAAAATCCAACCAGTGGTTAATGAGAACAAGATTGTCAAAAACTTTGTGACATACAGACACAATATATTCAGACGTAAAGTACAAAAACAATATGTTTCAGACATAATGTATCAGACATAAATATAATTCTTAGAACAAAAATTTAAGTGATGAAGAGAAAATGTGGACTATAATTTGTGATTTTAGAACAATTCTTGCCAAATGCTGATTACAAACCTTTAAACTGCTATATATTTCACCTTGCACTTCTATTTTCTAAACAAAAGAACAAGTTTACTGGAATCTCCTTAGAATTATTAACAATTTTGAAGTCTTAGGTCACAATCTCAAAATTAAAATGCTGTAAAATTTTAACATACAAATTACACTTAACAGGTTCTACTGTAAAAATTGATCCTGTCATTGGCAACATGTAAGCACTGTTCTTACATTTAAGTCTAATGGAATTTTCATTCTGTGGCTGAGCTGAAAATTTTTTGTCGCCTTTTTTTTTTTGCAATGTTTTAACTTCATAGCCAATGTGATTTTCAGTTGTTTTGTTTTTTCTGGACAACACAATACACAATATGTTTCAAGTGCTTTTAACTCTAGATAAAGACATGATAAAAGAAAATTGGCCTGATTACTGGACACCCTACACGTGGCTTACTCAATGATGATTAAACAGGCTTAAAATATGTGTCATTACCAAACAGAACAATACAAGTATAACTGATTGCTCACTGACCTTTTAACATCAAAGTTTAACTATAAACAGAATGAGGAAGTTGGTGGTGGTGATGATGAAAGCTAAAATGTCACTCAGATGAAAATAACAGACTATGAAATGTATTTTCTTAAAGGAAACATAAGCTAGCTAAAGTTTCTACATGTTTCTCTAAGGAAAGGTCTTATAAATTAAAAAAATAATAATAATAATACCTTGAACACAGTTCATTTCCAGACAAAACAAGGACATGCATGCAGTGTGTACAGATGACTCCAATCACAGAAACTACAGCCAAACTGAACTAAAACAGAACCACACAAAATCCTTCTAGAACCATTTTTAGCAATGTGTACATGTATATAACAAAAATGCCTCAATGCATAAAACATATTCATGTAAAGAATTCTATTTCAGCAGTTGAATCAGTAAGAAAACTGGTAAAATGATCATACCATAAACTGTGAAAAGTAAATTTATCGTGTCTTTAAAAAAAGAAGACTTAATAACTATTTGGTAAAAAACCCCATCTAATATAACATCAAAAAAGGGGCAGGTATGCATCATCTTAACATAAACAAAATCAAATACAAATTCTTCTATCAATCATTATTGTATGTGCAGTTGCAAAAGCAAACTAAACTAAAGCAAGGCAACCTATAAAGAACTTTTGAGAAATATATAATAACCAACACTTACCCAGAGACCTCCATTTCTGTAAGCCACAGGCATTGCTAAGATCCCAGTTCCTACCATGCCCTTCAGAAGATGCATTAAACATTCTGTATTTCTGAAATATACAGCTGGCCTAAACTATGTTTGAAGTTGTGGTCAATGTTTAGTTCATCTAGCAAATTCTTGTCATCGTTACATTATTTATGTTGCCATGAATATTTCTTTACATACTTTTTACTGTTAATGAAGGAATTTTATTTTGTTTTGTCTAATTTCGTTAAGAAGTATTAATGTTTATAATGATACAAAGTATCTAGCAATTGACCATTTAGTTTACCCTGCTGCAGGCAATTTTACATTAATTTTGTTTCTATACTAAGGACAATTTTCCTGTCTATAAAAATGAACAAAGTCTTTTTCTTGCATAAAGTACTACATCAGGTAAGTGCAAATAAAAAAACAAATACATCTTACAGAAACAACTAAATTAGTGTTTCAAATTTTAGCAGTTATTCCTCTGTTTGATAGACACTCTTTTCTTAACTCACGAGTCCTGAGACAACTGTTTTATTGACATACGAAATAACAATCTATTTTTTTTCTAAAATCTTAGCAATCTTAATATATTCAATACACTTAAGTATTGAATATTTATACCATCTTTTGATGAAACTGTCAAAACAAAATCAAAAAGAAAATAAAAATCTCACGTTGTTGTGGCAGCCAAGGCATCTGCAGGAAATTCTCCAGATTTAACAATAATATGGCTGCCAGAAGCGGTCAGGATCTCATATTCAACATCTTTTATGTTCTCCTCCTCCTGAGATATCTGATGATTGATTTCGACTATACTTTTGGTCTGAACATTTCCCAAGGCAGTTTCAGTCTCAACGAGTGACCCACTTGACAGAAGAGGTGAAGACTCACCAGCATTTGCAAGAACCTGCTCTGTTTCTGGCTGAGGCATTTTCTCAAAAATTACGATACTGATTTCTTTTTATGACCTATATGACAACACATTCATAACACATCCCTTTTTCATGACCTTTACAGCCTGTACCATTGACTAATGTTCCTGTTCACAACAAAATCCTTATTTAGCATTAAAAAAAAAGTTCATCCAAATTAAGATCCAGTTGTTTTTCTTTAAAATCCAAATTGATAACATTGAAAAGATTTCTAGGATAAATAATAAAAGGTTATTGAATTCAAGTCAACACTACACAATATAGTGATACATGATAACACATGTATGACATTTAAATGTCAATGATAAAGTAATTAAGGAGTAACCTAACATCCTAGTTATAACCTTGTCCTGTACTATGCCTCTGGTTACCATATACAGTCCAACTGATACCACTTACTGTAGCTTCCTGTAATAAAAAAATCCTTATTTGTAGAAGTATGCATATGAATCACTACAAAATATGTTATGTTAGGCCATGAGAAAACTGTTGTCTGTTAAACCTTATAATGACAGTAAATCAGTAAATTGTATTTAAATGATTCAATTAATCAGTTCACTAATTAATCCATAAATCAATTATTTAATTAACTATTAATTCACAAATCATTTAATTAATAAATTAATCAAACATTGTATCTAATCAGATTTCAGTTCAGCTTTGTTCTATCTAATGTACTCATTTTTTGTTCAGTTGTCTGTAAGGTTCTGTTAGGTTAGTAAACAGGACCTTTAACCAACATTCATAAAAAGAACCAGGACTGCCTACAATAAAACTGTCCTCTGTGATTATTTTAGGCTGGCCAGTGGCAGATCTCATGCACACTGGTGATCCTCAACAGTGACAGATCTGTGGTCCAGTGGTAACACACAGGAAGTTTAACCCTGTAGTTGTAAGTTATATTCCTCAGTCCTTCAATTAAACAACCGTCTTTTAGCATGGTGGGGAATCACGTGACTTTGTTTAGGGTCAATGCACGGAAAGAGGCAGCCAAAAGTCCTCGGTAAGTTCAGGTTTTTCAAGAATGGTTTTTAAAATGCTTCTTTCTACTTCTTGACACATTCGCAAAGTTGGTACCATTCTTGCTCCACAGAATTCAAGATGAGCCTTTGAATAGTTATTGGTGACAAAATTTTGCACATATGGTCCTTTTCACGGACAAGCAGGTGTGTTTCTACCAATCACCAAATTGCCATTGCTTTGCACAGTCTCCAGTAAGCCATGAATTCAGCAAGCAATTTTATGCTTTGTGTGATTTCCGCATAATTTTACGCATAATTTCTGTGATTTTTTTGGGTATATGGCTTTTGATTTTAAATGAAATTTTCGCATCAAACGGAATTGATATACATCATGGACAATATTTTTGTTGATAGGATTCACGTACACTTCAACATTAATTGCTTTCAAGTGCGAGACATACAAGTACTGAGTTTACTCATGTAAATATCTACAATTCATGGAGACAACCTTTTGATTACAGATTCTTTGGCTGACTACTATGCAGCAATCTGTTTGTCAGATTCAATATGCCTGTTCTGTGCTTTTTCTCTATACAGCTACAACCGCTTTCTATGACTCGGTTGGAAAGTCTGTGCTATGAAAGTTCTGGCACACAGGATCTGTTGTGTTTTCTTTTGCTGTAAGTCCATGCATACCTCAGTCAAACTGACAGCAGCTGACAGCACCCTAATTATCAGTGTGTGTCACCTTGGCAATATTTGCCAAGGACTGATCCTTTCATAATCAAACGTAAGTATAGAACTTTTGTCCTTACTTCACCATAAGCCCTGGGCAGTTTTTGAAAAATAAAAAAACACTGCATAATATTAAAATACTATACTGAAAAAGAGAATATAATTGTCAATCCGCTCCCATGGGAAAGTTTTTTACTGAATGCTAATTAAACAAATCAACCGGTTAGCAAAGTAGTTAGAGCAATCAACTCTGGTCCAGAGGTGGTGAGTTGAAATCCTGGCAGATCACAGGTTTGGTTTGGTTTTATTGGGGTTTAATGCCAGTTTTAACAGCTAAGGTCATATCCCGGTGTTCAGTCCACCTAACCAGTGTTCCTGGGTATCCAACCAGTTTACTAACCAATTTCTTCGCTGACTACTACTGACTGACTACTTCCTCACTTGGTTCAGAGGTGAGGGACAAATGACCTATAGATGCAGTGTCTGAGATCAATTATCATGGAGAAATTTTGCTGGCCCTGATGGGGATTGAACTAGGATCGTCAAGATTGACTAGATCACAGGTTTTCTGTTGTTGTTTGTTTAGGGAATTTTTCCTCAGTCCTTACACTCTTCCACTGCCCTACTATGTAGAGAATGTGTCAGTTACTTAAAGAAGTGTATACACCTTGTACTGGTAAACCGCTTAGGTCGGCTTAGCCTGCCCAGGAACAGTACCAGAAGCTAAATGTCCACTGTACATATCTGACATAATGCTAATTATATAAACAGCATAAAACAGCATAAAACACCATTACAAATTAAGCAAAACCCACATCGAGATGCAGGATCAGGGTTTCTTTTGCAGGATTTAAAGGAACTTAACATGAGCAATTTTTTAATATATATTGCTCATTCAATAAACAAACTAAGTCAAATGGACTTTGCAGTTGTTATTTTTTGCTTTGTTCTTGGAGGAATTTTCTGGTTCTTCTACAATATCTCTATCAGCAAAAATGGTACTGAAAATTAAATACTGTTATAATTAAGCTTGAGGGTCGGGGGGGGGAGGGGGGACTTAGGGGAGGTGGTTAGCAAGCAATCTCATTATTATTTTCATTCTTTTTCTGAGCATATTCAGTCAAACTAGCCTACAATTGCATATATAATCAACATCGCCCTAAGCAAACCTCACCAGAATGTTCCATGGATAGTCCTGTTTCAGTCTATTTGTGATATCTATTGAGTTTGATGCAAAAAGGAAAAAAAAAATAAAAATCATCTCCTTACATGTATTTGGTACAAATGTTCCTTGGGTGACCCTCTAAATAAATGATGAAATTTATTTTGATCCGTGGAAAACATAGCCGCAAGGATGCAGTGCTTATTTTGCCATATATTTTATATTGGATTAAAGCTTCTAAAGTCTATTCAGAAACTTATTGGAAGAGAAATGTTGTGGCACAAATCTTCTTAAGGTGGATCTCCTCCTTTTTCCAGAAATTTCGTTTTCTTCACTGATTAGACATTCTTTTTGTAGAATACAGCTTGATATTGCATGTTAAACGTACAGATATGCCTCTCCTTGTGGTAAATTGTATGAGAACTCAGCTAGGTAACAAAAATATACTGCTGCCTTTTTTTCTCCAACCAGGAAATATAGAAATAAAGAACGGACACAAGGTCTTACTTACTTAAGTTTGATTATGAAAGGATGGCAAAAACTGCGAAAGCGAAGGCAGTGATGATTAGGGCAGCTGGCGTCCTTTAGATGGAGGTATGGATGGACTTACTACAAAAGCACATACCAGAACTTTTAAGGCACAATTTTTCTGAGTGGTAGAAAGCAGTTGCAGTTGTACAGAAAAACAAACCACATGAAGTATCGAATGAGATCAACAGACTGCGACGTGGGTGGTAGCAAAAAACTCTTTCATCAAAAGGTTGTCTCCATGAATTGGCGATATTAACATGAGTAAACTTAGTATATCTCAGACTCAAAGGTGTTTAATGCTGAAGTGTACGTGAATCTTATCAACAAAAATATTGCATGTCATGCATATCAATTCCATTTGATTCCAGAATTTTGTTTAAAATTGAAAGCTGGAAGAACAAAGCTGCTTGCTGAATACATGGCACACTAGAAACTGTGTAAAACAATGGCAAGTAGGCGATTTGTGGAAAGAAACCCTTTGTCCATGAAAAGGACCTCTGCAAAATATTGTCGCTAGTAACAATTCAAAGGCTTACCTCAAAACTACACAATTCTATGGAGCAAGAATGGTACTGAGTTACATGAATTTTTAGTCTGCATATGAAAGGCTGTGTATCTAGAAATAGAAAGCAGAATGCTAAAACCCATTCTTGAAAAACCTACATTTTGTAATTTTACCAAGGAATTTCGGCTGCCATTATCTGTGCATGGAAACCTAAACAAAGTCAGGTGATTCCCCACAGTGTTTTAGGTGATGTGTTAAACCAGGATCCAACAACATGTATGTAAAAGTTCTAAGAGTCTCTGGAATTGAATGCTTTCTGTAATTTGCACTATCATCCACAAGTAACACAACTACTACCTACAAACTGTAGTTGGCTGTTGGTCATATGAGAATAAGTACTGAGAATAAGTAAACTCAAATAGGTAAATGGAAAAAGACCCTAAATAAAGAAATTTTTATGCTTACGTTGACAATATAAACTACATCACTATGCAGTGAGTAAGATAAAGATGACAGGGCAGAAATGTTCGTGTCAACAGATAACTCATCACTTATTAGGCAGATGGAATGATTTAGTGATAAGTTGAGTGGATAAGTGGAACTAGAACTTTCAATGGTTTCTAACTACATTTCAAGAAAAAAATAATGTTTTACTTTCAAAACTCTCTGAGTCTGAATTAAATGCTCTTCACTAAACAACATATACAGCTACACTACACAGCTACAGTACATAACACAGCTACAGTACACAGCTACAGTACATTACACAGATACACTACACAGCTACAGTACACTACACAGCTACAGCAAACAGCTACAGTACATTATACAGCTACACTACACAACTACATTACACAGCTACAGTACACTACACAGCTACACAACATAGCTACAGTACACTACACAGCTACACTACACAGCTAAAGTACACAGCTACAGTACATTACACAGCTACACTACACAGCTACATTTCACAGCTTCAGTACATTACACAGCTACAGTACACAGCTACAGTACATGACACAGCTACACTACACAGCTACACTACACATCTACAGTACACTACACAGCTACAGTACACTACACAGCTACAGTACACAGCTACAGTACACTACAAAGCTTCAGTACACAGATATAGTACACTACACAGCTACATTACACAGCTACACTACACAGCTACAGTACACTACACAGCTACACTACATAATTACAGTACACTACACAGTTACACTACACAGCTACAGTACATTACACAGCTACACTACACAGCTACAGAACATGACTACACTACACAGCTACAGTACACTACACAGCTACAGTACACTACAAAGCTACAGTACACAGATACAGTACACTACACAGCTACAGCAAACAGCTATAGTACATTACACAGCTACACTACACAGCTACATTACACAGCTACAGTACATACAGCTACACTACATAGCTACAGTTCACAACACAGCTACACTACACAGCTACAATACATTACACAGCCACACTACACAGCTACAGTACATTACACAGCTACACTACACAGCTACAGTACACAGATACACTAAAGAGCTACAGTACACTACACAACTACATTACACAGCTACAGTACACTACACATCAACAGTACACAGCTACAGTACACTACACAGCTACAGTACACAGATACAGTTCACTACACAGCTACACTACACAGCTACAATACACTACACAGCTACACTACATTACAAAGCTACACTACACAACCATCTACATGTGCTACACTACACAGCTACACTACACTACACAGCTACACTACATTACTCAGCTACAGTACACCGAACTACAAAGCTACAATACACTATAGTACCAGCTACACTACACAGCTAAACTACACAGCTACATTACACAGCTACACTACACAGCCACACCATACTACATAACAGAGCTACACTACACTACACTACTCTACATAACACAACTACACAACACAGCTATACCACACTACATTACAGAACTACACTACACTACTCAGATACACTACACTTCACTACACTACAAAACACAGCTACACCACACTACATTACAGAGCTACACTACACAGCTACACAACACTACATTACCCAGCTACACTACACTGCACAGCTACACCACACTACATTACACAGCTACACTACACTACTCAGCTACATTACACTACAAAGCTACACAACACATCACTACTCAGCTACACTACACTACATTATACAGCTTCACTACACTAAAAAGCTACACTACACTACACTACTCAGCTACACTACACTACTAGGCTACACTAAACTACACTACTACTCTACTCAGCTACACTTCACTATATTACTCAGCTACACTACACTACTAGGCTACACCACACTACTCAGATACACTACACTACACAGCTACACCACACTACATTTCAAAGCTACACTACACTTCTCAGCTACACAACCCTGTAAGCTACAATACACTAAACTACTCAGCTACACTACACTACACTACACAGTTACACTACACTACACAGCTACAATACACTACACTACTCAGCTACACTACACTTCACAGCGACACTAAACTACACTACTCAGCTACACTACACTACATAGCTACACCACACTTCATTACAGAACTACACTACACTTCTCAGATACACTACACTACACAACACAGCTACACCACACTACATTACAGAGCTACACTACACTGCACAGCTACACCACACTACATTACACAGCTACACTACACTACTCAGCTACATTACACTACAAAGCTACACAACACATCACTACTCAGCTACACTACACTACACTACTCAGCTACACTACACTACTAGGCTACACTACACTACACCACTACTCTACTCAGCTACACTTCACTATATTACTCAGCTACACTACACTACTAGGCTACACCACACTACTCAGATACACTACACTACACAGCTACACCACACTACATTTCAAAGCTACACTACACTTCTCAGCTACACTACCCTGTAAGCAACAATACACTAAACTACTCAGCTACACTACACTACACTACACAGTTACACTACACTACACAGCTACAATACACTACACTACTCAGCTACACTACACTACAGAGCGACACTAAACTACACTACTCAGCTACACTTCACTACACAGCTACACTACACTACACTACACTACACAGCTCCAAATCACTACACTACTCAGCTACACTACACTACACAGCTACAAATCACTACATTACACAGCTACACTACATTGCACAGCTACACTACATTACACAGCTATATACAATACATACTACACTACATTACACTACACTACACTGCACAACACAGCTACATTACACTGCATAGCTTCACTTCATTTCACAGCTACACTTCATTTCACAGCTACACTATAATACACAGCTATACTACAATAATACACTACACAGTTACACTACATGTACATCACACAGCTACTCTATATGTACACTTCACAGCTACAATTTCTCTACACAAATTGTTATGATGTCACTAGAAAAAACCTTATCATTCTTGACTGGTTCTTTAATCATGCAATCCTAACTTTTAATCGAGTCAATTTGAGATGCGGTCAATCTTATTTACATGTTTTCACTATGTCATACCTCATGTATATGTTTGCTCCATAACAGAGCAGACATTGATGAAAATGAGGTAATATCTAAGGCATGTCAACTTGCTAATAATTATGTACTAACCTGCTAATAATTATGTACTATCATTTATAATGTGCATACGTAATCTAAGAAAAAACAGAGTGTAACTTTTGAAAAAACTTAATTTGTACTTTAACCATACTTTATATTTTGTACACAATTATGTACCCACTGATTTTTTTCATTTTACCTCCAGTTTTCCAAGGTAAAGGGTAAAAATACCCCCAATAAAAAAAGGTAGTGAGAACACTGTTCAAATTAGTACTCTTGCCTTAAGTGAGGGATGTGGAAAGTCACTGAAGAATCTCAACCCTGGTGTGATTCAGTCTAGTCCAACTAATCAGACTTGTCGATAAGATATCAAGAAAATTTATGATAGTCAAGCGATGTGTTTTTTGTGGTTTGACAACAATAAAAGAATGTTTATAAAATGGGTCAAACCGTCAAAGCCAAATCAATTGGGTTTGATTTAATCCAGCAACCTTGAGAGTCTGATGTTTCAGTCTTCCTCAAATGAATCTTCATACTTAGATCAAATTTCAACACAATTAAATTACTTTAGTCTGTTTTGATTGTAAAAAATAAATACTGTTGTTCACTAGCATACCATGCTACTATTTATTACTATTAATAGCTGTTGTCGGCAATCTTACAGACAAGAAAGTCCTTTACAGAAAGATGCAATGCATCTTAGAATACGCAAGTCTCAATAATGCAACTTCAGGCAGGATGCTGCCTTTATATATGCAAAGAAGGAAAACTTTCAGCCACATTTTGAATCCTTCCTGGTTTGTACTCTGAAAGCGGATATCTAACATTAAAAAAAACACCACAATATTCAACTTTTTGAGTACAATTATTTGGACTATACACAACCCAGAGCGGGATTCAAACTCCGGTCTTAGCACACTGAAGGCCAACACTCTAACCACTGAGCCAAAGAATCGATTCCCTGACACGGTTGTCAGAGGTTGTATTTATACAACATAAGGAAGGTATACACTAGTAACACCTTCTTTTTAAAAAAACCTCAAAAAACCTTAAAAAATTTCAAACTGTTCTAACACTGAATCAATAGCTTTCATTAAAACTTCAAGCAAACCACAATATAAACTATGATCTAGATTCTACTTTGCAAGTTTGTCTCCTTTATTGCAAATCAATCTGACAAGAAACTTCACAATTATAATTACTTCTTCCAAGGCTTTAATTTAATGTAAATTAAAGCCCTGCTTCTTCTTATTTCGCTACTATCCACATTCAACTGATTGAATTAATAACAGGGTTGTGCCCACCCAAAGAAGGAAATTAGTAGAGTAAAAGTGGAAGTATATACATACATATTACATTATGTATATTGAGCATACTTACAAATCCATTACAAAGAAAAGAACTGTCAAAACACTTGAGCGTTTGCCATAAAACTTGCCACTGAAACTGAGGGAGACCCTGTTTTCAAACCACAAATCCTAAATTTATGTGTTTTCCTCATCTTTTATTGTTAATTTGGTGTTTCAATGTAAATTTCCCTTCTCAGTAACAAATTGTAACATTTAATATGCCTTACATAAGGGGACAGATGTTACAGACTACTTTTACATGAATTATTTGTATTTTTCTGTGATCGAAATGGCTAAGAGCCTGAGATTTAGCATGGTGCAATGTTTATGTATAAAGTGCCATCATTTCAACTTGTATTTTCTTATTATTTACAGACAAATCACTTTCATGATAGATGTTGGTGTCAGATATGTTAATGGTGTCTTCAACTAGATACTGGTTTTAGAATCAGGAAGCATGACAAAGCATGCGGTTATCAACAAACTTGTAAGTATGGATGTATATTTCTGACTGCATTGCATATTAACATGTTGATTTGTTCCATATAAATTTGACAAGAACATTGTTTCATTTTTATTGCTTCATAATTAAATTTCTTTAAATGTTCCTTTTTTTAAAAACAAGGATGTTGATTGATTTCAATATAAAATGAAATGTCATGGCACTTCATAGATTTAGACATGGACATGCAAGCACCAGCTTAAGCAAAATTCAACATTTAAACATAATAATGGTAAAATTTTGAATTTAGACTGCAGATTACATTTCTTAAGAGGCATACAACAAAACCACTTGGACATTCAGGTTTATTTATCAACTCTGAAGTAATATGTGTTCATTAAATTAGGTTAGAATGTTGTCATTATCCTTTATCTAAATAATTTCATTTCATGTAAATTATGTTATTGTTAACTATCCCTAATAATGTAAGTTTTAACTTTATGTATTCACTATTATTTCTTCAGGTTAGAGAATCCCCAGTTGGTAAAGAAAACATCAGAGACTATAACAGTGTTGCAAACTTAAAAAGTGAACAGCTGAAGAAACTTTGTAAAGAAAACAATATAGATGTAAAGCTTCCAAAGAAGGCTCGCACTGTGCTCCTGTGTCATGTTTTGGGAATTTCTACAACAGGACATGTGCAGTCCTTAAATGGTGAAAGAAATACATGTACTACTAAAAATCTCACTGATGCTCAAAAACAAGAACTATTAAAGATTACCCCAGCATACATTTGCCAGCTAAATGACTGGAAAAAAGACATATCATCCTTACCAGACATTGAAGAGTCAATTGTTAAGAAATATTTGATAAACTCTGATGTTTTAAATACTAGTGATGCTAGGACATACAAAATTTCACGGCCTTATGCTTTACATCAGTTCGTACATTCAATCACATTTAATGATGAAAGTGGATCAGAAAACTTTACAATCATAAAAGCTCAGTGCAATCCCTCCCAGTCCACAAATCAAGATGAAGTTAAAGTGGTGTTTGTTGTTATTGATAAATATTTGGGTGAGCCGTATGGAGGATTTTGTACGTGTACTGTAGGAAAAAGTGAGAGATGTGGCCACATTGGGGCAGTACTTTTCAAAATTTCAGAGCTACAAGCCACAGGTGCATTAGAAGGTCCATCTTGTACCGAAGTTCTTTGTCAATGGTCCGACCCAAAGGGAAGTAAAGTTGAGGCTACTGTTTTTCAGGATTTAAAAATTGGGAAAAAAGGCTCCAAAAGAAGAACAGTTGAAGATTATGGTCAGAAAGTGGGGAATCCATCGCCTCCCACTTATGTTACTTTTTTACGTGCAAGCCTAATTGAAGCAACACACCACATTGGACAGTACTGCCCTGCTATCCATGTAGTTAACTGCTCCAGGTTCAAACCACCAGGGACTGAAAACCAACCAGTGAAGATAGTAAGTGAATTGCCCCAGTCGTTACCTCATGACAGTGAAGCTATTGCTCCTGCAAAGGAAGTAGAAGTTAAAACTACACCTGTATCCATAACACAACTGGTAACAAAAGAATTTTGTAGTGTTGAAGACAATGGTTTCACCATGGCATGTGAAGATTTATTCTCAAGAGCTGAAAGTATGGATGTAAATATACAGGAAGTTGACACTATCACAAAAGGTCAATCAAATAACCCGGAATGGCACAATCAGAGAAGAGGTGCCATAACTGCTACCAAGTTCTCATCAGTTATAAAAGTGGTGTGTTCAGAAAAAGTGAAGAGTTGTAACTCGTTGATAGATGAAATTTTGCAACCAAAACAGAATAGACTGAAAAATGTTCCAGCTATAAAGTGGGGCACAAAAAATGAAAGCAAAGCAAGACAGGCATATGTAAATAAAGTTGGAAAAAATCATAGAGACTTCCAGGTAGAAGAACATGGATTGATGGTATATAAGGATTGTAAGTTCATAAGAGGTAGTCCAGAAGGTATTACTAGTTGTGCTTGTCATGAACGTGTTCTCCTGGAAATCAAGTGTCCATTTAATGCTAGGATGATGACCGTGAAAGAGGGTGTTACTCTGGGGAAAATTAAATACCTAGAAATAGTGAATGGTCACTTTCAATTGAAGAAGAATTCTCAAGATGGATACTATGGCTAGATCCAAGGATTAATGGGTATCTCAGAAGTAAAGAAATGTGTTTTAGTTGTTTGGACAACCAGGGACATGGTGACACTTAATATTGACTATGATGAAGAGTTCTTTTTGAACAAACTGGTTCCATCATGTAAGAAGTTCTTTAAAGTGCACATAGTTCCAAAACTATTGCTGAAAGAAACCACGTCAAGTACAGATGTGTCAGCGTCCGAAAAACATGAAAGCACTGTTCAGTCACATGAGGAGACTTTTATTGCTACACCACTTACTGTAATCCAGAATCCTGTTTTAAGTGATGATGTCCAGCTTCAGAAAAGAAAGAGATTATCTGTGACTAGCAATAATCTAGTAAAAACTGTTACAGAATCCCAAACTCAGTTAATTATTCCAACAACATATACACCTGCTATAAAAAAGAAAACCTCAGCTCATTTAATATTGGAAGAGACAATGACTGTTTACAGATGTGCTTCATGTACAAAGATTTTACCGGAAGACAATATAGCATCAGATAATTCAGATGCTAGTGTTGGGTGTGACTGCCCAAATTGTGCTGGTTGTGATGTTTGGATGTGTTGGCCATGTGCAAAGTATGACCAAGAATGGGCAGATTCTGGTGATAACTGGTATTGTCCAGAATGTTCACGTGAATGTGATCTTGTTTTCTAGAAATAAAAATACAGATCATCGTGACTTGATTATACCAGGACTGCTGTCTGCAGCATTTGATTTGCGTTAATGATATAGAAAGGATGTTAAGTTAAAAATGTTTAACACTGATGCTAAATGACTTATCAGTATTAATTTTGGAAATCACTTTAATGTGTACTTGTACATATATGTACATTAGGTTAAAGGAAAATGCTTTTTTTAGAAATAACAATATAACATTATTCCCTCCCTTCACATGTAGGTTTGTTTTGAAGTGCTTACATTTCTTTTTTGACATATCTTGAGCCAATAATATTGATCATAACAAATTGATGATTACATAAATTTTCAGTCATGAAAAAATGTGGGAACATCATGCGATGACGAAATGATGTTTTGCAAGGCAAAAACTACATTTATTAAATAACAACAGTTTGGACAATGAACATTTTCATTCATTAAAGAATGGAAAGATAATTTAATAGATGGAGGCATGCAGTTTGCATAATAATAAATATATGCTGAGATTAATGTGTTAATAAACATATTTTTGTTTTAAAATGATTTATGTATATTGTAAATATTTTTATAAGAAGCTTGAAAGTCAGAGGTGCATATAATATCTTATTGTTTGTCCTATTTAAAATTGCATACAGTTGACAAAAGTATTAAAAAAGAAGAAGATATTTTTAGATATACATTTCAAATGATGTTGGATTTTAATTACTTACTGTTATGATTGTTTGCTGAACTCCTTTTGGTGTGCTTTTCAAAATTTATATTTCTGTCTAATTACATAAAAATTGTTGCATTTTGTATTTTATGGCATATTTCTCATTTCAGATATGATTACTTTACATTAAAATTGTAAACAATTACAATACAATTTTAAGTACTTTTGTTCAAGCAAATTTCACGCTGCCATTTAGCTTCTGGTTTATTTTTTTTTTTATGTGTGCCAGTTTTATATCATTTATCTATATCCTACAAGTAAAAGACTTGCCATAATTATACAAACTGGTATCACATTTAGAAACAGTCACAGTGGCAATAGATGTATAATATATATATATATATATATATATATATGTGTGAAACACACTCATTTAGTTCTTGTTTTATATCTAGTCAATATTTATGCCTATGTGTCTTTCACTTGATATTTTCTAAATTATGATATACAATTTTTTTCAGGAAATTGCTTTGTTCTAATGCTGGAAAATGTTATTAACCCTAAACCAATTCTATATTATCATATTTATTGCAAGAATCATGTTTATAATTAATAAAACATTCTGTTAATTACGGTATGTGGTTTGTTCCTCTTTCTTTTTGATTTTTTTGGAATTTTATATAGTAACCAGATTGTAACTCTGTCATCAGCCAAGGGTAAAGCCTTTACACAGTTCAAAAGAGCTTGAAAACCTTATGCATGATTGTGTGTACTTTTCATACAGTATGATAGTCCTTTACGGACAAAACATTGACAAGTCAACCGCTAAATATTGTAACATACTTTAACAGTGCAGTGATAGCTCTATTAAAATTTGTCACAAGTTCTACTGTAATAAAGCCACTTGTTGTCAGTATTGTACACTGCAAGGTTAGAGATTTCCTAAAGTAAATGACAAAAACAATTTTATTTTCAACTCTCACGTGTAATCAATAATACTTATAAACACATGGTAAGCACAAATATTAGCATGAATTATGATATTAATGACAAGAAGTAATTATATGTGGAATACATCAATTTTTGTTATCAACAATATAATATGGTCCACAGTTTATCTCCACTGCTAACACTTGTTTTGTTTGTTCACAAACGAGACTACATTTGATGTCAATTCAACAATTTTCCTGTCCAAATAAAATCAAGATCCTATACCTTACGAACATTTGATAGACAGTTGGAAACAGCCTAGTTGGAAGTGAGTCATACACGCACAAACTGTTACCTTATCGACGAATGATAGGCAGTTGGAAGTTAGTAAGATATGCACAAACTGTAAAAATTTGTTCAACCAAATCTTGCATATTTAATCTGATTACGCGTTCCAAGTGGTAGAAGCATTTAATTCTTTGTATAATTCTTTCAACATGAATTCGTGCTTTTGAAATATTCTCAGACCGAGTTGCCTCCTGCTACTTATTTGTGGCCGATCTCGTCCTTTAAATTCTGGCATTAACAATTTCACACCTTTCTTTTTCAGATCACCACTAATATTAAATCCACGGTCAGCCATGACTGTCTGACCAGAACTTAAACCTTCCAGAAGTGAATCACTATTCAATGTAATGTGTTTGTCTGACGACCTGCCTCCCCAAGCTTTTGAAACATAATTCACTGCCAAATTCGGTGAAAGCCCTACTAAAAATTTCACTGTATCATGGTGCTTGTAGTTTGAGAAAGTCCTTTTCCTAGCATCTAAATTTGCTGCTCTTTGTACCATGAGTTCTGTACAGTCTATTATTATTTTCAAGTCTTCAAAACTATTGAAGCACTCGGCTTTCTCTTCCTCACTACTTTGCATTTCGAACAGTATTTAAATTCAGCACACAAAATGTTAATCCATGTGCTGAACAACCTTGAAATGTGTGCTGGGCTGGTGTCAAAAGTGTGTGCCAAGTCTTCATTGAAATTTCCAGTCTTTAGCTTTACTAAAACAATGAATATTTCTTCTTCAGTTGTGAATTTCCTGTCTGGCCCTTTACTACTTACAGGAGATTCAGTTGAACTGTTAGTTGATTGTCCTCTCCAGTAAGAAACACCTGTTGGTTTGATTCTTAACTTTAGATAATTACACAATGCTGCAAAAACAGCATAATTTGGCAAGCTTGTGTAAAACTGGAATTTATCGTCATTATCTTTTACATTTTCAAGCCGAAACTGTTTAGACTTAAGGATTTCATTTTCTTTCTCCAAATCCAACAATTTTGTCTCCTGACTGCAATTATCTACTGAGGAAGAGTTTGTACTAACATAGTCATGATCTTGGGGGACAACTGGAAAGTGAAGAATCCTCTGAGCTTTGGGCCGACCAGGTCTTTCTCCAGACTGAGATTTTAGTTTTCTTCCACTTGACAATGATGGAGTATGTGCATGAACACCTTAAAAAGAAAGAAATATGCATTGTACAAACTACAATTAATATTCAATTTTACAATATGACTGCATGATATGCTAATACAAATAGAATACCTGATAATTTTATATTCACGTTCATGTGAAGTACACTAGTTTTATTAGTCTGTCAAATCTTCAATAAAAAACAAATATTGATTAACTTAGATATATTTCAAATATACAAGTTAGAGTACAAAATAATGCCAGTGATGAAATATGAAGTTGCACGGTTAACATTAATCAAGTGAAAAGTAATGCAGATCAGACATTCATGTATGCTTGATTAAAATAGCCCCGCTACTAGTATTATTCAAGTCAATCTTAAATACCATTCTATGATGTAGGTGATCATTTTCACCAAAACACTGTACAAAAGAGTAGTATTTCATTTCCAGTTGTAAGATGCTTTGTTTCCTGTCATTTGCTATCATTATATGAACAAAACCATTTTAGAAAAAATGTACATTGCATTGCCCACTGAACATCAACATACTTAAAGTTTGAGAAAATTTGATTAATGAAATCTACATCAAACTTTGAACCAGTACCTGCTGTCTGTGATCGTTTTGTTTCACGTTTTTTGGTGCTATTTCTTGGAAATATACTTGGAATAAATGATGCACTATGAGGACTGTGTGATCTTGATCCTGAAATATAATTTTAACTTATTTGTCATTCAGATAAGCAAGCTAGGCTAATTTCTAAATAAGTGCTAACCACAAGCATTAAGTAAATAAGGATACTAACAAAATCACTGACTACTTTCAATTTTCCATCGGTCATTTAAAAATTTGTAAAGATCACTGCACTTATATATTTGGAAACAATTGTAGCAATTGCTCAAAGAGGTGTCTTAAGAGGTTTCTAAACATCAGCAGTTTCTCTGAAGATGGTTATCACTTCAAAAAAGTGATGTATTCATCATTTCTGTTGTCAATCAAGATTAATAAAAAAACAAACATTGTAAGTACGATTAATTAGATTACAACACCTAAATATTAAAGATAAATACTTCAACTGAAATATATACCTCCAACAAAATGGACTGAGCACACTCGGGAATGGGTTTTTGGTTCAAATGGAATAACCTTTCCATTATCATCAATTATATCACGTCTTATTCTGTCAAGCCAAATCTTCTTCTGCTTATCATCTTTAGGGAACCTATAAAATGATATTTTCAGCCCCTGTCTCTTGCATCGGCCATGAGAATTAGTACAGCCTGGAACACAGCAATATGCACCAACATACCCCTTGTAACCGCCTGCTATTCGAGGTAAACGTGGAGGGCCCTCCATCCTCTGAAAGTATAAAATTAGAGTTTTTATCTTCCTGTTCCAAATAGTGAATTATTACTGGTAATAATAACATGCATTCTTTTATTTTCATCAAAAATCCTTTCACAATTATATGAATGGAGATTTATAAGGTTTATTGAGAAATTAACGCATATTTAGTAAATATATTAAAAATCTTCTTTAAGTTGGTACCTATAATCAGTTCAGAAATATCACTGGTTATGTTTGTTTCATACTCTTTTTGTATATTAAAATATTTTTATAGGGCATTGCAGTTTAAATAAAAAAAATAATTTCTTATTAAATATTATTTATAACAAAGGTACAGCAAAGACAGAATCAATATGTTGATAGCTTAAGACACTACAACTCTCCTGTTGAAAATTTTACCCCACCCACTTCCCTCACCACAATATATTTGAAGTTTTTGGTCTGAAAAACAAACATATATCAATAGATTGCATTCGGTACTGATCGTGATGATTAAATAGTTTACAGATATTGCTTTTTAACTTACCTTAACGACTAATCTGTGCGTAAAATATTATATATTTTGCTGTAAATATGCGCCACTGATGTTTTTCTATTCGCGTTACTAAACCGGAAGTCGTTCAGCCGCAAAGGATTATGGGCTACTGGAAAGTCGAGAATGTATTTTTTTGTATATTAAATTTGCTTAAAAATCTAATTGAAAAACACATACATCAGAAATTAAATATGTAAGCATTACTTGTAACATTTTGACATTCCTGGTACAATGGATAAAGGACCTTGGGGATACAAATATTTTACACACAGTTTAACAATTTAAGCAAAACATATTCTTTACTTCGTTCGAGGATTGTACTTCTGGTTTACCCCACCCACTTGCTCAAATTTCTCAATCCGAGTTATAGGCTACTAAATCATCGGTAAGAAGCATTTTTTATTTACAATAATCATGCATCATAAGCAACATGAACAACAAGCTGTAATTTCATACCTGGCATTCTATTTTGTCTGTATTTGTATCGATAAAATGCGCTCGATCACAAAATTGCTTTCGTTTTCGTCTCCCTTAAGTAAACCGGAAGTCCTTCAGCCGCAAAGGATTATGGGCTATTGGAATAAGGCGATATGTAAATGTATAAGGTTTAAAGTAGTATAAGCTGAAAATTTGTATAAATATTAAAACAAGTTCACACTACAGTGTTACGCAATATTTCTGAACACTGGAATCTTATATGTATATTAAAGACGAGGGCAGTTTACTAAGTCGAAAGAACTATATTGTATGCAAAATACATGGCATAAAGAAAAGAAATGGCGTTTTCCGTTGCAGCAAACCAGAGCCTATAATGTATGAAAATACATTGCATAATGAAAGGAAATGGCGTTTTCCGCTGAGTGAAACTGAAACCTATAATGTATGGAGAAAAAAATTGCATAATGAAAGGAAATGGCGTTTTCCGCTGGGTGAAACTGCAACCTATAATGTATGAAAAATACATTGCATCCTTAAAAGAAATGGCATTTTCCGCTGAGGCAAATCATAAGCTATATTGTATGAAAAATTCATTGCATCATGAAAAGGTATGGCATTTTCCCCTGGAGCAAACCACAAGCTATATAGTATGAAAAATACATTGCTTAATGAAAAGAAATAGCGTTTTCCGCTGGGGCAAACCATAACCTATATTGTTGGAAAAAACAACATTCCATAATGAAAAGAAATGGCGTTTTCCGCTGGGTCAAACCACAAGGTATATTGTATGAAGAATACATTGCATAATGAAAAGAAATGGATTTTTTCCGCTTGGGCAAACCACAAGCTATATTGTATTAAAAATAGATTGCATAATGAAAAGAAATGGAATTTTCTGCTGTGGCAAACCACAAGCTTTATTGTATGAAACATACATTGCATAATGAAAAGAAATGGCATTTTCCGCTGGGTCAAACAACAAGCTATATTGTATGAAAAATACATTGCATAATGAAAAGAAATGAAATCTTCTGCTGTGGCAAACCACAAGCCATATTGTATGAGAAGTACATTGCATAATGAAAAGAAATTGCGTTTTCCGCTGGCGCAAACCAGAAGCTATACCCGATGAGAAATACATTGCATAATGAAAAGAAATAGCATTTTCTGCTGGGGAAAACCACAAGCCATATTGTATGAGTAATACATTGCATAATGAAAAGAAATTGCTTTTTCCGCTGGCGCAAACCACAAGCTATACCCTATGAGAAATACATTGCATAATGAAAAGAAATGACGTTTTCCGCCGGCGCAAACCACAAGGTATAATGTATGAAGAATACGCTACTTTATAAAAAGAAATGACTTTTTCTGCTGGCGCAAACCCCAAGCTATATTGTATGAAAAAACATTGCATAATGAAAAGAAATGGTGTTTTTTGCTGGGGCAAACCACAAGCTATACTGTATGAAAAATACGCTACTTCATAAAAAGAAATGACGTTTTCCGCTGGCGCAAACCACAAGCTATAAGGTATGAAGAATACGCAACTTTATAAGAAGAAATGGCGTTTTCCGCTGGCGCAAACCACAAGGTATAATGTATGAAGAATACGCAACTTTATAAAAAGAAATGGCGTTTTTCCGCTGGCGCAAACCACAAGGTATAATGCATGAAGAATACGCTACTTCATAAAAAGAAATGGCGTTTTCCGCTGGCGCAAACCACAAGGTATAATGTATGAAGAATATGGTACTTTATAACAAGAATTGATGGAAATATAATTGCAATTATATAAGTACTGAAATTTTCTTACTGTGCAAAAAACAAGCTATAATTTTTTTCGAAATATCCAAGCATTTCGAAAGTATCGGAAGCATTAATGCCTCCTACTGGTGCAAACAACAAGTTATAACGAGTGAAAATACAACAGCAATTCGAAATGTATTGATGCTTTTTACTGGCGCAAACCACAAACTCTACTTTGTGAAAATACTATAGCAATATCCGATGTTTTGCCGTATTGTACTGGCGCAAACCACAAGCTAAAAAGACTGAAAATAGCACAGCAATTCGAGATGTATAAACGTTTTTACTGGCGCAAACCACATGCTAGTATTACTGAAAATGCCACAGCAGTACGACATGAACTGAGGGTTTTTTTCTGGCGCAAACCACAAGCTATAGTGTTTTAAAAGACCATAGAAATATACGCTGTCTTGTCGTTTTTTTAATCGCAAAACCTGGAAAAGAAACACTGCGGTTCGAGATGTCATGTTGTTTTTTACTTGCACAAACTACAAGCTGTAAAGACTGAAAATAACACAGCAGTTCGAGATGTATTGAAATGTTTTAATGGCGCGAAACACAACCTATAATTAGTGAAAAGACCAAAACAATATAAGCTGTCTTGTTTCTTTTTTACTGACGCAAAACACAAGCTATAATATGTTTTTTTAACTGCCGTAAACCACAAGCTGTAATGTCTAGAAATGCAACAGTAATATGATAATTCATGTAATTTTTACTAATGTATTGACGTTTTTTACTTGGGCAAACTTCAAACTTTAATTTGTGAAAAGACCAAAGCAAAATGACATGGGTTATTGTATTTTACTGGGGCAAACCACAAGCCATAATTTGTGACAAGACCATAGCAGTAGGCGATATCTTGTCGTTTTTTACTGGCGTAAACCACAAGCTGTAAAGTCTGAAAATACCAAGCAACATGCGGTCTCTTCTTGTATTCTACTGGCGCAAACCACCAGCTGTCAATACTGAAAATTACACAGCAATTCGAGATGTATTGACTTATTTACTGGTGCAAACTACAACCTATAATTTTTGATAAAAAATACCATAGCAATATGCGATGTCTTGTCGTTTTTTACTGGCGCAAACCACAAACTGTAAAGACTGATAATACCACAGCAATATGCAATGATTCGTTGTTTTTTTACTGGTGCAAACCACAAGCTATAATAAGGTGAAAATACCATAGCAATATGCGATGTCTTGTCGTTTTTTATTGGCGCAAACCACAAGCTGTAATAATGTGAAAATACCACAGCAATATGCGATGTCTTGTCGTTTTTTACTGGCGCAAACCACAAGCTGTAATAAGGTTAAAATACCATAGCAATATGCGATGACTTGTTGTATTTTACTGGCGCAAACTACAAGCTGTAATAATGTGAAAATACCATAGCAATATGCAATGACTTGTTGTTTTTTACTAGCGCCAATCACAAGCTGTAATAATGTGAAAATACCATAGCAATATGCGATGTCCTGTCGTTTTTTACCGGCGCAAACAACAAGCTGTAAGAATTTGAAAATACCATAGCATTATCGGATGACTTGTTGATTTTTTACTGGCTCAAACCACAAGCTGCAATAATGCGAAAATACCATAGCAATATGCGATGACTTGTTGCTTTTCACTGGCGCAAACCACAAGCCGTAATAATGTGAAAATACCATAGCAATATGCGATGTCTGATTGTTTTTTACTGGCGCAAACCACAAACTGTAATAAAGTGAAAATACCTTGGCAATATGCAATATCTTGTCGTTTTTTAACTGGCGCAAACCACAAGCTGTATAAATGTGAAAATACCTTGGCAATATGCAATGTCTTGTCTTTTTTACTGGCGCAAACTGTAAGCTGTAAAAATGTGAAAATACCATAGAAATATGCGTTGACTTGTCTGTTTTTACTGGCGCAAACAACAAGCTGTAATAATTTGAAAATGCCATAGCAATATGCGATGACTTGTTGTTTTTTACTGGCACAAACCACAACCTGTTATAATGTGAAAATACCATAGCAATATGTGATGTCTTGTCGTTTTTTACTGGCGCAAACCACAAGCTGTAATAATGTAAAAATACCATAGCAATATGCGATGTCTTGTCTTTTTTTACTGGCGCAAACTGCAAGCTGTAATAATGTGAAAATACCTTGGCAATATGCAAAGTCTTGTCGTTTTTTACTGGCGCAAACCACAAGCTGTAATAATGTGAAAATACCTTGGCGATATGCAATGTATTGCCTTTTTTTTACTGGCGCAAACTTCAAGCTGTAATAAGGTGAAAATACCATAGCAATATTCGATGTCTTGTCGCTTTTTTACTGGAGCAAACCACAAGCTGTAATAATGTGAAAACACCTTGGCTATATGCAATGTCTTGTCGTTTTTGACTGGCGCAAACAACAAGCTGTAATAATGTGAAAATACCATAGCAATATGCGATGTCTGGTTGTTTTTTTACTGGCGCAAACCACAAGCTGTAAAAATGTGAAAATACCTTGGCAATATGCGATGACTTGTTGTTTTTTACTTGCGAAAACCTCAAGCTGTTATAATGTGAAAATACCATAGCAATATGCGATGTATGGTTGTTTTTTTACTGGCGCAAACCACAAGCTGTAATAATGTGAAAATACAATAGCAATATGCAATGTCTTGTCTTTTTTTACTGGCGCAAACTGCAAGCTGTAATAATGTGAAAATACCTTGACAATATGCAATGTCTTGTCGTTTTTTACTGGCGCAAACCACAAACTGTAATAATGTGAAAATACCTTGGCAATATGCAATATCTTGTCTTTTTTTACTGGCGCAAACTGCAAGCTGTAATTAGGTGGAAATACCATATCAATATGCGATGAATTGTTTTTTTTTTTTACTGGCGCAAACCACAAGCTATAATAATGTGAAAATACCTTGGCAATATGCAATGTCTTGTCGTTTTTGACTGGCGCAAACCACAAGCTGTAATAATGTGAAAATACCATAGCAATATGCGATGTCTGGTTGTTTTTTACTGGCGCAAACCACAAGCTGTAATAATGTGCAAATACCTTGGCAATATGCAATGTCTTGTCGTTTTTGACTGGCGCAAACCACAAGCTGTAATAATGTGAAAATACCATAGCAATATGCGATGTCTTGTCGTTCTTTACTGTCACAAACCACAAGCTATAATGAGTGAAAATACCAAAGCAATATGCGATGTCTTGTTGTTTTTACTGGCGCAAACCACAAGCCGTAATAATGTGAAAATACCATAGCAATATGTGATGTCTTGTTGTTTTTTACTGTCGCAAACCACAAACTGTAATAATGTGAAAATACCTTAGCAATATGCAATGTCTTGTCGTTTTTTACTGGCGCAAACCACAAGCCGTAATAATGTGAAAATACCATAGCAATATGCGATGTCTTGTGTTTTTTTACTGGCGCAAACTGCAAGCTGTAATAAGGTGAAAATACCATAGCAATATGGGTTGACTTGTCTTTTTTTACTGGCGCAAACAACAAGCTGTAATAATGTGAAAATACCATAGCAATATGCGTTGACTTGTTGTTTTTTACTGGCGCAAACTGCAAGCTGTAATAATGTGAAAATACCATAGCAATATGCGATGACCTGTTGTTTTTTACTGGCGCAAACTGCAAGCTGTAATAATGTGAAAATACCATAGCAATATGCGATGTCTTGACGTTTTTTTACTGGCGCAAACCACAAGCTGTAATAATGTAAAAATACCATAGCAATATGCGATGTCTTGTCGTTTTTTACTGGCACAAACCACAAGCTGTAAAAAGGTTAAAATTCCATAGCAATATGCAATGACTTCTTGTATTTTACTGGCGCAAACCACAAGCTGTAATAATGTGAAAATACCATAGCAATATGTTATGTCTTGTCGTTTTTTTCTGGCGCAAACCACAAGCTGTAATAATGTGAAAATACCATAGCAATATGCGATGTCTTGTCGTTTTTTACTGGCGCAAACCACAAGCCGTAATAATGTGAAAATACCATAGCAATATGCGATGTCTTGTGTTTTTTTACTGGCGCAAACTGCAAGCTGTAATAAGGTGAAAATACCATAACAATATGGGTTGACTTGTCTTTTTTTACTGGCGCAAACAACAAGCTGTAATAATGTGAAAATACCATAGCAATATGCGTTGACTTGTTGTTTTTTACTGGCGCAAACTGCAAGCTGTAATAATGTGAAAATACCATAGCAATATGCGATGACCTGTTGTTTTTTACTGGCACAAACCACAGCCTGTAATAATGTGAAAATACCATAGCAATATGCGATGTCTTGTCGTTTTTTACTGGCGCAAACCACAAGCTGTAATAATGTGAAAATACCATAGCAATATGCGATGTCTTGTCGTTTTTTACTGTCGCAAACCACAAGCAGTAATAATGTGAAAATACCATAGCAATATGTGATGTCTTGTCGTTTTTTACTGGCGCAAATACAACCTGCTTAAAAGTTAAAATACCATAGCAATATGCGATGTCTTGTAGATTTGTACTGGCACAAACTACAAACTGTAATAATGTGAAAATGCCATAGCAATATGCGATGTCTTGTCTTTTTTTACTGGCGCAAACCACAAGCTGTAATAATGTGAAAATACCTTAGCAATATGCGATGTCTTGTCTTTTTTTACTGGCGCAAACCACAAGCTGTAATAATGTGAAAATACCATTGCAATATGCGATGTCTTGTCGTTTTTTACTGTCACAAACCACAAGCTGTAAAAAGGTTAAAATACCATAGCAATATGCGATGACTTGTTGTTTTTTACTGGCGCAAACCACAACCTGTAATAATGTGAAAATAACATAGCAATATGTGATGTCTTGTCGTTTTTTACTGGCGCAATCTACAACCTACATAAAAGTGAAAATACCATAGCAATATGCGATGTCTTAAAGATATTTACTGGCGCAAACTACAAGCTGTAATGATGTGAAAATACTATAGCAATATGCGATGACTTGTTGTTTTTTACTGGCGCAAACCACAAGCTGTTATAATGTGAAAATACCATAGCAATAGGCGATGTCTTGTCGTTTTTTTACTGGCCCAAACCACAAGCTGTAATAATGTGAAAATACCATAGCAATATGCGATGACTTGTTGTTTTTTACCGGCGCAAACCACAGGCTGTAATAATGTGAAAATACCATAGCAATATGCGATGTCTTGTCGTTTTTTACTGGCGCAAACCACAAGCTGTAATAATTTGAAAATACCATAGCATTATCGGATGACTTGTTGTTTTTTACTGGCGCAAACCACAAGCTGTAATAATGTGAAAATACCATAGCAATATGTGATGTCTTGTCGTTTTTTTCTGGCGCAAACCACAAGCTGTAATAATGTGAAAATACCATAGCAATATGCGATGTCTTGTCGTTTTTTACTGGCGCAAACCACAAGCTGTAATAATGTGAAAATACCATAGCAATATGTGATATCTTGTCGTTTTTTGCTGTCACAAACCACAAGTGAAAATACCATAGCAATATGCGATGTCTTGTAGATATTTACTGGCACAAACCACAAGCCGTAATAATGTGAAAATACCATAGCAATATGCAATGACTTGTTGTTTTTTACTCGCGCAGACCACAAGCTGTAATAATGTAAAATACCATAGCAATATGCGATGTCATGTCGTTTTTTACTGTCGCAGACCACAAGCTGTAATAATGTGAAAATACCTTAGCAATATGCAATGTCTTGTCGTTTTTTACTGGCGCAAACCAAAAGCTGTAATAATTTGAAAATACCTTGGCAATATGCGATGAATTGTCTTTTTTTTACTGGCGCAAACCACAAGCTATAATAATGTGAAAATACCTTGGCAATATGCAATGTCTTGTCGTTTTTGACTGGCCCAAACCACAAGCTGTAATAATGTGAAAATACCATAGCAATATGCGATGTCTGGTTGTTTTTTACTGGCGCAAACCACAAGCTGTAATAATGTGAAAATACCTTGGCAATATGCAATGTCTTGTCCTTTTTGACTGGCGCAAACCACAAGCTGTAATAATGTGAAAATACCATAGCAATATGCGATGTCTTGTCGTTCTTTACTGTCACAAACCACAAGCTATAATGAGTGAAAATACCAAAGCAATATGCGATGTCTTGTTGTTTTTTACTGGCGCAAACCACAAGCCGTAATAATGTGAAAATACCATAGCAATATGTGATGTCTTGTTGTTTTTTACTGGCGCAAACCACAAACTGTAATAATGTGAAAATACCTTAGCAATATGCAATGTCTTCTGTTTTTTACCTGGCGCAAACCAAAATCTGTAATAATTTGAAAATACCATAGCAATATGCGATGTCTTGTAGATTTGTACTGGCACAAACTACAAGCTGTAATAATGTGAAAATGCCATAGCAATATGCGATGTCTTGTCGTTTTTTACTTGCGCAAACTGCAAGCTGTAACAAGGTGAAAATACCATAGCAATATGCGTTGACTTGTTGTTTTTTACTGTCACAAACCACCAGCTATAATGAGTGAAATACCATAGCAATATGCGATGTCTTGTAGATATTTACTGGCACAAACCACAAGCTGTAATAATGTGAGAATACCATAGCAATATGCAATGACTTGTTGTTTTTTGCTGGCGCAAACCACAAGCTGTAATAATGTAAAAATACCATTGCAATATGCGATGTCATGTCGTTTTTTACTGTCGCAAACCACAAGCTGTAATAATGTGAAAATACCATAGCAATATGTGATGTCTTGTCGTTTTTTACTGGCGCAATCTACAACCTGCTTAAAAGTTAAAATACCATAGCAATATGCGATGTCTTGTAGATTTGTACTGGCACAAACTACAAACTGTAATAATGTGAAAATGCCATAGCAATATGCGATGTCTTGTCTTTTTTTACTGGCGCAAACCACAAGCTGTAATAATGTGAAAATACCATAGCAATATGCGATGTCTTGTCGTTCTTTAATGTCACAAACCACAAGCTATAATGAGTGAAAATACCAAAGCAATATGAGATGTCTTGTCGCTTTTTTACTGGCGCAAACCTCAAGCTTTTAAGACTGAAAATACTTTAGCAATATGTGATGTCTTGTTGTTTTTTACTGGCGCAAACCACAGGCTATAATAGGGTGAAAATACCATAGCAATATGCGATGTTTTGACGTTTCTTACTGGCGCAAAATGCCTTTTTAACAATGTAAGTACATAAAAAAGAAAGGGGTTTTATATTTCCAATTTATTTATATGATACATTATGGAAGTCATAACTGGAATGACACATATGATATTACTATCACTGAAAAGTTACCATGGTAGTACGTACATAGCTGCCTTTAAACTGAAACTTCATAGGAAGATCGAGATCAGTGATTGTAAAAATATTTAGTAACTGTAACATGATATCTAGACTTCATACTGATGACGTGTTCAAAAATACATCAAGTGTGTACATCCAACCAAGCAAGGGTATAAACAGCTGAAGTTCTGTGCCTAATAATTCTGAAATGAGTTCACGGATACACATAAAGAAGGTGCATTACATTCCGTCTCTTCATGCTGAAAAATATGCCTAATTGGAAAAATGAAATTCAAAACTTTGTAATCTCTCGTTTCATTAACTATAATTTATTTTCAGTGGTAACTTCTCATTGATGGAGAACAAGATGTTACACTTACTCATAAAATTAAAACCCAAAACAACGCCCTGTAAGCATTATCATTAATTTAAGATTCAACTGAAAGCCTTCAGTAATGAAGAGTTGTTCAGATTATGAAAACCTTTTACCTAACTATGTTAAAATGACAAAATTCTGAAAATATATACACTACAGTTATGCTCCTTGTCCAAGGATAATGCATTTTCACCAAATCATATTCAAACCATTTTCATTCTGTCTATCTTAAATGAACTTGTCCTTTGTCAATCTTGTACTAAACGATTATATTATATATATGCAAACATATGTAGGCTAATCCTGGTCTGCACTGACCTCAAAGGTAGTCACAAACGTTCGCAGCATTGCAAGGATTAAGCTTCCATTGAATACCTTTTATAATAAACAAGGTAACACCGAACATAATGAAAGAATGATCAGCATGGTAAATCAATGTTGCATTTCGTCCGGAAACGATGTGTAACATAAGGTGATGAAACAACCCGATGAAAAATGAGTTAGGATGTTGACATAACAATAACATTGAAGTGAGATAACATAGAATATGTGCATATCTATCAATAATACACTTGCCAATGTTTATTATTATTCACTGTCCATATTCAATAACATAAACCAAATGACGATAACATCAATGAAAGGGCATATTTTCCCATATTATAACAATTCCAACTATACATGTAATTTGCTTGACTGTTACTAGCACTTATAGCTTACTGAGTTCATATAAAATGTCTCCAGATTATAAAAAGCAAATAACAGAACAACTATTACACTTTTTGCAAAATGTCAATAGGTATATTTTCTTCAATGGGTTTCGACTCATGACTGCTTCAAATGTTTGCTGGTGTACTCAGTCCTGTCTTTCATCATATCTGAATAAAATGAAGCATATACATTTCTACATGTATTATAATGAACATATCAAATGCATATCAACATAGGTACCAGTAGGTATGTCTTTTTTTATTTATTAAATAAAACTGACTTTAAATGAATTGAAAGAACAGCAAGGTCCTAAGGCTCCAAGTCGCTCACCTGAGTCATTAGCCTCAAGTGACCCTTCTGGCAGGTCAAAAAATGACCCTTTGATATAAAAAATGTGATAAAGGTCCATTAGGCAATAATAGATACCAAATATGTAAGTACTAGCCCCTGTGGGTTGAGAGAAGAACTTTTTCATATACATTTTTATACATTTTTATATATTAGAAAGACTTATGGTACCTCGGGCAGTTCCAATTTTGACCCTAGGGACATAATTTAAACAATCTTTGTACAAGTCCAATTACACAAGCTTTCATGCAAATTAGGTAAGCTCTACACCTTGTGGGTTTGAAGCATTTTTTAAAGAGTTTGTTATAATTAAATATAAGGAATACGCATTCCCTCGTCGGGTCCGGTTTTGACCTTAATGACATAATTGGAATAATCTTGGAGGTGCATTACACAATCATTCAGGCCAAATATCTATCCTCTGGTAATTGCGGTTTCCGATATGAACATGCAACAATGGCTAGAGTTCTGAATGGAATGGAATTCTTTGAAAGAGCTTCATACCAGGAACACCCCTGTCAAGTTTCATCAACTTTGGCCCACTCGACATACCGTTTAATGTGAAATGTTGACGACGGACGGAAGCACGGACGTCCGACGGACAAAAGGCAATCAGAAAAGCTCACCCCGGAGCACTAAAAAAGAAGTAAATATTTATAATTTGTTAATATTTTTTGGGTGTCTAAAAAATAAGAAATCTGATGAAAGAAATGTATATATGTTTGTTCCTGTTTCTGTTGTAATTACTCAGTGTACTTACAATTCATTAAAAGAGCATTGGCAGTACTGGTGTTCTTCCCCTCTGTCTTTCTTAATTCCAGGTCTATTTTTCGTAAGCATCGCCCGTAGCCTAACAATAACAGAAGTTAAATCCTAATGTATATTCCACTATTTGTTGATGATGCCCTGTGTTACATTATTCTCTCCAGGGTCTAAATTATATTCTATATATAAATATAAGGTATGTCCTTATTTTATGCTTTTAAAATGAGATATTCAAAATGTGTGCCAACCTGCGAGGCTTGGAACACAATAAAATATATGTATTTGCTTTAAAGTTCTATTCAACTATATTACCTCTTGCATAATAGCTATCATGGCCTCTTTCGTCAAAACGTTGTTAATGTAGTTTTCAGATTCCCTTAAAGAAACAAGTAGAACCTCATTGTAAACGCAGCATCAAATAGATGTAAACGTAATGACGAAAGCCAAGGTTCTTAGCTAAAAGTACTTTAAGTGAAGGAAAAAGAAATACTGTTGCATTTTTGTATATATTTATTATAAAGAATTATTTCTGTAACTCTCCACCAGTCACGTGTTATAAGTTTTCTGCTGTACTACGTAAGTGCTAGGTCGGTGGCATTCGACGGCCTATTCAACACATGTCTGACCGAACATGATAACTTAGGTTTCAAGGTATATTTTAAATTCCAGATGTATGGTTATTTGTGGATTCCCTTTCTTACTGGGCTGGAGTGAGAGCCAACTTTAGAAAGACGCCGATCTTAAGTTTACCAGCTGAACACAGTATCGCCTGGTGGGATATCCGTGGTCTTGATGGGAAGATTTCATTCATTGTATACAGCTGCCAGTATTTTTCAGATCTCCGCCGAAGGTAGTTGTCTACCATCTCGGCGGTAATGACATCACAAAACAATCGCTACGCATTATCTTTAAAATGATACAAGAGAGCATAGACTACGTTCATTCCGCATTTCCTGACCCAGAATTCGTGTGGATAGATATTTTTGCCAAGACTGAACTGGGGAGCAGACAGTGACATTAAAAGAATAGACAAGAAAAGGAAAAGAATAACCCAGTTCGGACATAAACAAATACGTCAAATTTCTGATAAATCTCATGTTTTGCGGATGGACATTGACCCAACCACTCCCGGTTTCTTTCGTGATGATGACGTCCATTTGTCCGATGTAGGTGTAGACATGTATATAAATGAAATTACAGATACTTTGTTTAAAATTTTAAAGTAAGAGTTTTGGGGAAATAAATAGGCATTTATTTTGTGCCAGAAAATTCTTAGGCTCCAGCGCGATCAGGAGTTATCATGCTACAGATTTCAGGTAGATTTCATTTGGGCGGCTGATTTTTAATTGCATACCTATGGTCGTTGTTTATTCCATAGTGCTTGTCTGTGGGAAGGCTGCGTTCAATAGGAGTTGAACATTATTATATCTGGGTTAAATGGGCTTTAAAGAACTGGCCAGATAGCTATGACTAGGCGATCTTTAAAAAGCCCCCATATTGTTATGATATTGTTAGGTTAGTGCTATATGAAGTTGCACTGGTTGTTTTATTAGGTACGGCGGTGTACCTTTAAATGCTGATTATATCGGGTACGGCGGTGTACCCTTGGCTAGTTGGTGCATTAAGTACAGCGGTGTACCTTTGACTGGTTGGTATGCTAGGTACGGCATAGTGCTTGTCTGTGGATAGATATACTTCATTAGTGCTCATCTGATGAAGTCTTTTTCCGTGCTGTCATGACCGATTCCGCCATCTTTCTAACATAATTATAACCTGAAAATATCTTATAAAATGATATGTCTTGTCATAAAACTGTATGAATAGAGCATTGACAGTCGAAAGCTGTTGTTGTCCTTTGTTAGTACTACAGAGTCCTATAAAAAGTAAGATTAATATTTCAATATATATTAATCTCTTCTATTATGGCTAAGTATCGTCTGGTAAAGTGCGTAGGTCCCATCAGTTACATGTAGCCTGGCCTGAAATATTCTGTGTGGGGTCTTGAAAAATCCGTGCTAAAACAAGTAAGTCGTTATGACGTAGCAAGTCGTATAAAAGAAGAAACGTCAGTATTCTCGTCCTCTTTTCTCAAAACTCGTTAGCAAAAACCCACCCTCCGCACCCATGAACAGGTCTATTACTTTAACGTCTCTATTTCTTGTACCTTGGGACAATAAAATGTTTGAAACAATTTTAATTCATGCCATTATGTCAAGTGGTACTGCGCAGTTTTTTTTCTATTACAGTTCGTCTTTTACGTTCTCAACTACATGGTATATCCTTGCATATCATTAATATTGATTCATATTTTATTTTATAAACATTATTTTTTAAGACAGGCGGAAAATTCTTACGCTCGGGCGCGATCAGGAGTTATCATGGTACAAAGTTAGAAGTTGCAAAGCACCTGGCAATGCAAATTGTGAAAAGCAAAAGAATTAAAGCTATTTTAAGAAACAATAAAATATAAATTAAAATAGGTTATTACATTTTGATTTTATTACTTCATTGTCCAGTGTTAAAAATGGTGATGTGGTGTATAAACTTGATAGTTTGGTCCAGTGGAAGACTTCATCATCATACATTACTGAAAACATATGTTTGCACGGCAGATGGTTCAGTTGCCAGTCAGTGCATGTACATGATGGATACTGCATTTCGTCACCAAGGTTGATGGAATATTTTGATGTTTCAGAGGTCACATTGTAACCATCTTCATTAGGCTGTATGCTCTTTCTTTAATGAAAGATCAGAAGCAATTAAGAATCGGTCAAACAGAATATTGATTATTACAACATTTTGTCTTGCAATAAGATTTACATGCAATCTACTAACAACAACATTATTTAATTGCTGTTATTACAATTATTTACTTTTTCAAATTGTATGATCAATGATGCAAAATGATGATTGCTTGAAAAAAGAGACACTGTAAGCAGAGAAATCAAAATAACATTTAACATTATTAGATGAAACAGTACAAGAAAATTTAACACATTAAAAGGCCTGTTGAATACTATAAAAATGAAACAGTACAAGAAAATTTAACACCTTAAAAGACCTGTTGAATACTATAAAAATGAAACAGTACAAGAAAATTTAACACATTAAAAGACAAGTTAAATACTACAAAAATGAAACAGTACAAGAAAATTAAACAAATTAAAAGCCCTGTTGAATACTATAAAAATGAAACAGTACAAGAAAATTTAACAAATTAAAAAACCTGTTGAATACTATAAAAAATGAAACAGTACAAGAAAATTTAACACATAAAAAGACCTGTTGAATACTATAAAAATGAAACAGTACAAGAAAATTTAGCACATTTAAAGACCTTCTGAATGCTATAAAAATGAAACGGTAACAGAAAATTTAACACATTAAAAGACCTGTTGAATACTATAAAAATGAAACAGTACAAGAAAATTTAACACATTAAAAGACCTGTTGAATACTATAAAAATGAAACAATACAAGAAAATTTAACACATTTAAAAGCCTGTTTAATACTGTAAAAATGAAACAGTACCAGAAAATTAACAAATGAAAAAGCCTGTTGATTACTAAAGATTAAACAGTACCAGAAAATTTAACACAAAAATAGGCCTGTTGAATACTATAAAAATGAAACAGTACAAGAAAATTTAACACATTAAAAGACATGTTGAATACTATAAAAATGAAACAGTACAAGAAAATTTAACACATTAAAAGGCCTGTTGAATACTATAAAAATGAAACAGAACAAGAAAATTTAACAGATTAAAAAACCTGTTGAATACTATAAAAATGAAACAGTACAAGAAAATTTAACACATTTAAAGGCCTGTTGAATACTGTAAAAATGAAACAGTACCAGAAAATTTAACACATTAAGAGACTATGTTGAATACTGTAAAAATGAAACATCATCATTAAAATCATCAACAGCATTTTTATCAGTATAAGTTACTTCTCAATGTATCTGGAGCTTTCCATTCGTGACATACAATGCATGATTACTGCTCTTGGTCTGTCATGAAGAAAGGCAGGGATTTCATCTGTATACTTCTTATAGCTGCTTGAATACTGCTTATTCATATCAACATATCTGAAATTATTTTAGTTAAACCTTTTTAAAAAGTGCCAGTATTTAATGCCACATTCACCCAAATAATATTTTTTTATAAAAACTATGATTTTATTTTAAAACAGCAAATTCTATGCATCTGCATTTTGATAAATTCTTATGTTTTCTGAATAATACACAGAAGAAAAACAATTTGAAATAAACTGCATTAAATGAATAATAGTGCTTGAAAAGGTAAGACGATATCTACAGGTTAGTTTACACCCATATCCAGCTATCTCCATAATGTAAATTTCTAACTTTCAATATGGAGAGTTTTATTAGTCATTCATGGAGCTGTTCCCTTATAGTTATTCACTGAATATCAAACAGTGCAGACCAAGATCAGACTGCACAGATGAGCAGAATGAGTTTTGTCAATACTGGTCACGATTTAGAGACTTGGCAACAGCATGATATTTTACTCACCGTTTGTATCTGTCTGGTAGAAACTCTTCCAGGAGTACTTTTACCGTTTGAGTCACAGAATTGGTTGATTTTTTGTTCAGATAGGTTTGCTTTAGAACCCTGTGTTGACATTCTAAGCCATTATTTGTAGATGCAGTAATTCTTACATCATGTCTGTAGGACCATGACCATTTCTATATAAATAAAATGTATAAAAAACATTGTTTTCTTATTCAACTATTTACATTCTGCAACATACATGTACAGATGAATTACTTTGTGCAATTTACGATATTTCAAACATATTCAAACATTATAAAAAATCAATAATCTACATAACTCATATAATTTAATTGTTATTATTTTTAGGCAACTAGGTTTATCAAAATAAAAACATGAACATGAAGTGTATATAATTTTCATATTTAAATTTGCAAAAAAAAATGACTCTCAGTCGTAAAATGTTACAGATGGAACGATCACTAAGTATTTGTCTCATTCAAAATACAGTTTAATGTTCAAAATGTCTCATTTTGTACCTCTTTCACAGGAAGCCAGACTTTCTCCATGTATTTCCTAAGTTTGGAGTTATTCCAACTAGAGGACTGCTTTAAAGCATTAAGATTTTCATTGAAGCTGTCAACATGGTTTGCCTTTGCCAGACGACGAAGATATGTGAGAATTTCATCTGCATTTTCAGCCCCATTCTCCTTCCGTTTAACCCACCTTTCCCAGGATTGCTCCCGGTGAAAATCACACAATAACACTCTAACGTCTGTAATAAAGGTAACAGGTCTGCTGTCACTAACTAGTTTTCTAAGAAAAGTTATTCTGACCTTAAGGTAAGTTTGACCTACAAGGAAGACTATTCTATGTGACACATCTTAATATGTTTATCATTTCTAAATGTATAAAGTTTTAGCCATTTCAAAGTTATGATTGAGAAACAAATTCCTGTACACACACTTGAGGTGACATTGACTTTCAACAAACCATTCATATTATTTCCTTCCCAGTAACAATGGTTAGGTAAATGCCCACCTGATATAACTGAAAAATTGTTGAAACAGGCGTAAAACCCCAATAATCATAACCATAAACACTAATAGTTATTGCCCAGACAAGAACTGCCAATGTACTAACAGGAATAAAATAAAGCTCTGAAATAGTAAACTGGCTCTTGCAGGCAACACACCTGGTAATAGTTCTAACCGATGGACATTTAAGTGACTATAAGATTGTTGTGTCAATTGTTCTTTAAACAATGCAACGTATTTATAGCCACACAAAAGATAGTATGAACAGCATTGCAGGAAATATACTGTAACCAATTGTTCATCTATAATATAAGTATCCATTTGATAGCTCAGACGGACTGACAGGACAGACAGTGCAATTTCTATATGCTTTGTTTCCAGGGGACATAAACAATGTCACAACTGCCATTCATTATCATTCTTCAACTGAAAAAGGAAAAACAATAGCTGTAATCAAAATATTAATTTTATTTGTCTTACCTTTAAACTCACACTCTATGGCTTTAATTTCCGACTCATCAAAGTCAGTCATGAAGTAGCATGGCTTCCAGTGCATGTTCTCTTCCTTTATTATATGCAAAGCCTCTTGTATACAATCTGCAGTTTCTCTTTCCACCATAAACAGTCCCACTATTTGATAATCGACATTAGTCTTCACCGATAGAAAAAACAACGGCAAATCAAACAATGTGGTCTTGTATGTGGCATCTAAAAGAACCATACACCCATACATATTCAATAGTCTTCTTTGTTCCTTTGTCTGATGTATCAATATAAATGATTTCTGTAAATGGAAGAAAAACAGAATGTTATAAAAAAAAAATAAATGTCTCATGGAGCAATGTAAAATATGAGACAGCAATAGCTGTCACTGCCAACAAAATTCTAATTTAAGATAGACGGTATGGACAGTACAATTACTGTATGCCTCTATCCGGGGGCAGAGGCTACTAATTATTATTATGATTACTAATTATTTGATGTATTCTGTTTATTTTGATATAGTTGTCCACAAAAATTACCCATCATAAGAATTTAATAAAGTAATAATACAATTATTACTTCTAATTATCATACGTATTAAATATCTGAGATCATTTCTGTTATAACAAGTTTGAAAAACGACTCTAAAAGTAGGAAAACTACAAGATAGCGCACTTTCTAAAATGAATGTCGTATAATGTGTCAGTTATATCTTTACATACTTTAAAGAGGACCATGATGGCCCGATATCGCTCATCTGACAAATAATGCACTTAATACATTAATAAATTGAAGATTTTACAATATTAACCTAAAAGTAAAATAAAACTACAGATATAACAGTACCACATGAGATGTCTTTACTACAATCAAACAGTGAGGTATATATGCATTATGTCATAACCTATTTATTTTGAACACTGTGAAGTGCAGTTTAAACTGAATTTTTTTAAACTAGTGTGCAGTCATTAAAGTTCATAAGTATTATGTAATTAAAAGGTAGTAGAGTTTATAAGTATTATGTATTTAAAAGCTTGTAATCAAGTAAGTACTTGTATGAGTACAGAAAATTGAGTACTAAGTAGAGTTAAGTATTTGAATAATCAGTACTAGTGCTCAACATACTTCAGCATAAATATAAATATGAGTAACCCAGTCCTGGTTGTAAAGACATCTTTGTGGTTTCAATTATAATAATACATAAAAAAACAATATGAGGAAATGTTTCCCACGCCAAATCAAACTTTTAAGAAAAGAATAATTATCTTTTATGAAAATATCATTAATACAAGAACTCCGCGAGTCTGAGAGAAGATTGGAGTAAAACTGTTAAAAAAAATATTCATACAAAGTCTCAAGACATTCCAACAACAGGTAACAAAGTTATATTCCTGACAAGAAATGCATTACAAAATCAATCAAAGGCAAATAACCAAAAAACTAAATCAGGTGGAGCTATGGTTCTTGAGCATTGCACTCGGACTCATCCCAAGGAATATTCATACTAGGTTTTGAGTCATTCAAAGTATAGTTGAAAAAGTTATACTTCGGACAAGAACTACACTAATAAAAATCAATCAATGGGGAATAATTCAAACACCGAATAAGGTAGAGTTACGGTTCTTGTGCACTGCACTCTGTCTCATCCAAAGAAATATTCATACCACGTTTCAAGTCATTCTAACTAAAGGTGACAAAGTTATGCTCCATACAAGACCCCTATATGTCCCTTTCAGGCGACACAATAAATATGTCATTGTGGAAAAATACCAGAATAAAGCATTTGGGATAAATTTCCTCATAACAAATCAACAAATTCAAAAACAAATTCTTTAACTTGGCAACAAGTAACCCTGCTCTGGTTGACTGTCACTACAATCATGCTTCATTCGATAATATATAAAATCATCTGGGTGGTCAGATTTCCAGTCCTTTAGCTATTGTTTAAATCCAATGAGATTACATGTAAATTGTACATAAAATTATAGATTACAGGAAACCTTAACACCTTTCACATTGATGCAGGTGTACTTTAATCTTGTCTGACACGCTTTAATCAAATAGAAGTTTCAAACATTTATATAAATATATAGCATGAATAGACAAAATGACAAAGGAATGAAGTCATAAGCCCATTTCTGAAGACTTTCCTTCATGACATTCACAGTAGGATATCAGAAGATACACAATAATAACTAGAGGATGTTTTTGTCTAAAACGAATGTCTCCCCCAGGGCCTGATCGAAGCATGGGCAAAGTGAAGATATGAGCAAGATATGTTTAACAAAGCCTAGCATTTCAATAACAAATAACACATAAACGATCAATAATGATACAAATAACACTAAGTCTTATATGACATAAATGAATACCACTAATACTTCCACAAACAAAATAATACAGATTTTTAAAGTGTTCTACATACTCATAATATGATTTTTATTTTCTCTGAACTCTTTGAAATATAAGTCTAAAACTTTGTGGCATCTGGTAAGCTATTTTTTACATTTACATTTTGATGTACTCCAAAATTATAATAAATCTTAGTAGATCCCCCCTGTGATGTTGCAAATAATGTCTTAAACTTTACGTTAAAATATAATATTTATAATAATTAATGAAACTGAGAACATCAATTCACTTTTTCATTTTTATCTAAATACTGTGAAAGTTCTTCAATAATGTAAAACAAGTGCAAAAATTACTACCAAACCAATAAACTGCATATAAAGAAGATTCTAATATCAACAGTGGTAAAGCTTACAATAAAATTATTCACAGTAAAAGATGTGACTTTTAAAAGAGGAAACATACCAAAGCTTGTAATGACTGCTGGTCCTGGTCAATTCTGAATTCCTGTGATGCATACATTATGTTCTGTATACTTTTGTCATTGGGGTAATATCTTCTGTTGGTGGGGTGTGGAAGGGGTTGGCAGATGGAATGAACATACGTTTTTAGATGCCTCTTCATTTCACCAACTGTTCTGACACCTTTACTGGTGAGTTCCTTTACCCTCTCAGACACTCTTGGGTCAATGGGTTGAGTTGGACACTTGTAAACATAATAACAACTATTCTACACTTTAAGAAAATGCAAAATGAATATCATTCTTATCATTTTTTTTGAACTCTTTGTATTGCAATTCTCTTTTGTTAAAAATCAAGAAGGCTATGAAACTGAGTTACTGGGAAACTTATTTCAGCTGGTGTTCAGTCCCTTTCAAATCTTATCAACAATGAAAGACTCAATATGCACATCTGGAAGCGAACTTCACTATTGATCGAAAGGTTTTCAGTTCCTGTTTCATATTGCCTTTTATATTGTGTGTTAATTCATAATGAGTAAGGACTTTACTAAAATTAAACATTTACATTAATGTAGACAACAATGTCGTTTTTCTTTAATGTGTACTTTACCTCACCCACAGGGTCACATGTGTGATCTGCCACCAATGGTAGGCACACTATAAATAATTTCTCATATGGAATTTCTACTTCACCCTTACATCGGCACAGGATGTCCATATTTATCTCTTGTTTCACAGCTTTTGTAGGTATGCTATCAACCTTTAAGAAGCAATAAGGCTTTTTATTAAAATATTGGACATGACAAGTCATTTAACATTCTGATTTAAGACATTTTAACAAAACCTAAAACTTGTGATATATAATATATTTTTATCCTTCATGTACTTCATGATTATCAGTTGTCGTACAATCTGTGATAAAGACATAAATGCTTCAAGTGATGTTTGATGACATAAGTATAAAGTAGCAAAACACCACAGGGTTTCTTAAACACTGTACAGTTCAACAACTGTTTATATAATGAAATGTAGAACCCAGAATATATATGTTATGTTAATTTTTCCACTCAAGATAAAATACAATTAAAATTCATTAAGGTATAACTAACGCAAATATTCTGATATTCTGTGTTTGCATACACTGTTATTCCTGGACATTACTACAAAAGAGAAATATGTAAAACTTTATGCACAGTTACCAGTGCCGTATGTTCTTCCTGAGATTTGAACTCAGATCTCTTTCCAGAAGTGGACAGTGTTTTGCATTAAACTACATGTATAAGAACTCATTTTTTAATGGTTAACTGCACTCAACCCCCATTAAGGTGAGGCTTAACAAAGAAATGCTTTTTCATTTATAGTATAAACCTTCTATATTCTGCTAGCAACTCTGTATTCTCTATATTGTAATGTACTTCAACGTAACACAGAGTAATTCAAATGATATTGCTTCAAATAAACACAAACAATATTAGTATTTTCCAAATATTAATCTAGAAATATGTATTATTTATTACACATAAAAAACATTAAAATCTGATAGACCGGTTTAGTCATGTCGTATAGGTCTCAGTAGCCTTGACAATGAGCTTATCATGGCTGTGAAGACTAAACTAAAAAGACTTACCTTATATGTAGGAAATGTACAGATTTCCCTTATTACACATTTTGCCGGGCAATTCTTTTTTTTTTTGTAGGTTGCAGCAGAAATCGCTTTCCCTTTGCATAGGTGTTATGATCACTGACCTTTATTAAAGCAAAATAACAACAGAAGAAATGACCGTTAAGAAAAACTCTATGAAATGATAAAAAATACTGCTTAGAGAAATGTACCCTTTTTTATATGATTAAAATAAGGCCATGAATTTCATATTTTATTTTCTGGAACCATGACTTTTTTCTTTTAATGAAAAATAAACCTACATTATTTATTTTGAATATCATTTATCATTTGCATCTCAGTCACAGGTTGAACTTTATTCACACAATAGCTCACTGAAGCCCATAAAAACAGAAGCTTTACAAAAAATGTACATTGTGAAAAACTGACGGATGTAATATAAACTTTTACATTAGTTTTCACAAAAACTGAATTACAATAATCGGTACATTGTGTTAGAAATTTTATTAAACAATTCATAAAGATAGCTATGGCTCCACTAAAGCAGGGCATTATACACCCAAAGAAAGCTACTGGCTGTAAATAGCTTTTTTCAAAATTCATATACTATTATCAAGCAGTATCATAAATATCTGCCGACTCTGACCTTTAATCAGAGATACAGAGCAGACAAAACAGACAAACGGAGAGAATGGTGGAATCAAAACCTAAACTCTGCATATTATCTCAGTATAATTCTTCTGCCAAGTAATATAAATTTCTTAAAAAGGATTCAGGAGGTAAAGAATGAACAAGAAAAATCAAGGATTCGAGAGTGATTCTATAAGCTAAAAAGTTACCGTTACAATCGAACTGAAATAAATTTATATAAACTAACTAACTAACATTACAACAAATTGTGTAAATGTGATCTTGACATAAGCAATCTTCAGCCAGTGCTCTACATGTATTCTTGTTATGTGCTTCCTTTCATCATTGCAAGAGATACAGAATGGACACAAAATATCAATTCTTTATGACTAAGTGTGACCATGACCTTGACCCATACAGCATGGAACCTGCACTCTGCACATTGTCTTATTAAGGTTAACATTTTTATCCAAGTAGTTTCAATTTCTTTCAATTGTTCAAGAGAACAATTGTTCAAAAGCAACAACCAAGTCGAGGTTACCATAACCGCATTCAACAATAAAATTTTTTAAAGGATTTCATCAATTTCATCATTACTTTTACTGACATGAATTTACCTTTTATATAGTAAAAAATCGGAGAAATCGGTAACAATAAAACGGTGATTAGATAGGAGTGAAAAGGCATATGGGGGTACACTGCTCGTCAGAAAAAGGTGAAAACAACACATGTCGGTCGTTAAAGAAGTTAGGTCTATTAGTTTGTCTCAGCAGGTAATTATATAATTTGTGTTTGTCATCCAATTATCATTATTTAAATTATTAGAGTTAATTAAAGTTAATTCTATAATATTATAATCATAGTTACTTTTAGGATGAAAAGAGAAAAAAATCATTTTATATTCAAATAACAACAATGTATTAAAACATAAAGCTTTAACAGCATACCGCATTATATAATGTTTCATTCCTCAGTATCATTATTAATTATTTATATAAATTGCTCAATATAAACTGTTTTCCAAATTAATGTACAACTTTCATTTCAGGATGGCACAGGAGACTGAACGGCAAGGCGGGTGCATCCAACCTCGGCCTGTACAAGCTGACTGTTCTGCTGCGAGAGGAAGCCGCCACTGTCGACTTGCAGATCCACCTCGTGTCTGACAACCTGCTGTCGAAATCAGACGCAAGAAGTATCAGACGGTCCATGGTCTTCTCGAGGATGCTTGGGACCGTTATTAAGAGGATGACATCACGACGTCCCAGCTGCTGCGCCTTGTCAGCAGTATCACCGGGCTAGGGCCGACCACTGCTGGCCTCGACCTCATCGAGTAAGAGATCTCGGGTGACCTGCTGTTATAACCTTGGTGTGATTTGACTTGACTTTTGTGACAATTTGATAAGTTATTATATTGTTGATATTTCTCGTATCATAATAAAATACAAATAAACAGCCTATACGAAATTTAATTCTATATTATTTTTTTTCTTTTAAATAAATATGTCATTCCTTCGATGTTACGGTATGTAAATAATAAATATTTAGAAAATATTTAAAAGATTTAACATCTGAAAAAACACCAACTAAAGTAATATCGGTCATTAACGGTGCTATTCACACCTACTACATCACTTTCTCTGACGAGCAGTGTACCCCCATATGCCTTTTCACACCTACCTAATCACCGTTCTTGGTAAATGCAATATTTCTATTGTTACCGATTTCTCCGATTTTTTACTATATAAAATCATGTTACCGATTTGTCGTGTTACCGATTTGTTCGGTAACGGTTAATTCAAATGCAAACTGGTATAGCTCTAATAATAATTAAATATTAATGTTAAATCAACATAATGGTCAATATATATGATGTAATCAATTAATATAACTTTTTATTGCCACAGATTACGACAAATATCAAACCAAAACAGTTTATTGGTTTCCTATGTTTAATACGATCCCGGATTTTCACCTCGCCGTCGGATAGAGAAAAATAAGTTTTGTTGTGTTTTTCTAAGGGATCAGGAATGTATAAGGTCAAAAACTGATTTTTTTTTCTTTTTTTTACTTGTCTTAAATTTATATATTAACTGAATAACCTGATCATAATCGTGCAATTTTCATTACCAAATTCATGTGCCAGGACAAATAGCGGAGATGATACGAAGGGAAGTAATTTTGTAAAAAGCGAGTGAATTTTTTTATTACTACACCGGGTCAAAGGTTGTAGTTTGAATCTTGAATTGTGTGATAATTGCTTGTGGTTTGAAAACAGGGCTATCCGATAACTTCAGTTCTAGGATTGGTGACCATGACCCTATGAATTTGTTAATTGCTGTGGACATTTAAATAAATCTATAAATAATACAGGTCCCATTTGCTGTCTCTGAACATTAAGTACATATTCTGAGTCCAAATCTCACATCTGCCATTTACAAATACAATGTACAAACCTGAATTTTCGAAAGATCCTCCGTATCGTCTTCACACGTGTTTTGTTTATAACAGGTCACGTGATGTCAAGGTCAAAAATAAGGTCGTCTTAGCTAAAACATCGTACTACGAGTTATTCCGGAATAATAGGTCGAACTTTTGTCCATTCCGGTAAAATTAAAACAACAACACGAGATTTTAAAAATATCAGAATCATACTGCAATCTTCCAGTGAAAAATATCTGTATAGAAAATATATTTTTTCGAACTACGATTCTGACTTACGAAACTTTTTATTTCGTGATTCAGATCTTGATTAAATGAAGGAAATTACCGTAGGGTAACTTTAGTCTAGCTTTCAGGCATCCTTTCTGCTTCAGGATATTGATACATATTTCTGACTGGCAACATGTACTGAATGGCAATATCCTTAGGTTCAAATGAAATTAAGGGACCGAACGGCTCGTAAACTAGACTACAGGGGAACTAAGACTTGAAAGTATAGACCTTCTTAAGGTTTTATTTTGCTAATAAAGTATCTACAGACTACAAAACGAAAATTGCACAACCGAAAAAATCTCTGTAGAAAAATTCTTTCACCCAACTTGTCTTTTCTATAGGAAGTTTACACGTGCAATTATTGGGAAAAACACACGAGTTGAAATTCTTCAGTATTTTGTTACAATGATGAAACTTTTGTCGTATTCTAGTTTCACGAATTCGTCCATAATTCGAAGACAGATTTCAATCCCGCCCCACTTAATTCAATTGATCGTATAAGCTAAACCAATAAACTTTTTTCTTGAATTTAATTGACATCTAAGAAATATCTTTCCTTTTTGACTTAAGTTTTGATGTTAGTTTACAAATCGTTTTGACAGAACTATACATAAAATAAACAAACCAAGTTTTAAGATTCCACATATGTATTTATAACATTTTGTACTCTACTGAGTAAAATAGAGACGGAAAAGGTCAGTTCAAAAGTATGCCTTAGCGAAATGAAAATAATTCTTTAAACTACATGTATATCTTGAGAACGAAATATTGGCACTGCCCTATAGGACGGTCAGTTTCGTCATTCCAAGCTCATTTGAACTTTAGATATATTGAGCAATAGTCTCTAACCGAGGTGTTGAAAATTATTTTTACGATTTTGCAGGTTCGAACAAAGTCATCAGACCCCTTTCATCTTTCTTCGGCTAATTTTCTAAATTTGCGGTAAAGGAATCGCCTGATTATCAATCTTGACAATGTCTGTTTGTAAGGGAAAACTTCGTTAACAGTCGTACCGATAAAGAACTACTAGATGACGCATAATCATCTGTTGATACGGAGATGTTGAAACATAAATCGTGATTTTATAAAACTTTATTAAACATCACTTACATACTTTCAGAATTCAGCAATTGCATACACCATTGATTGATATTGCACTCACGTGTCAAAATGGAGATGTAGATGTTACGTGTTGCAGACATGTCAAAATTTTGGGTATTTTAGAGTATCGCGCGTTTAATTTCATGCAGTTCGATACTAACTTTTAACATCTTTAGGTATTTAAGTATCATTATTTTCTTAGAATCAAGATAGTTAGGGCTTGTCTAGCAGTATCTTTCCCCAATTTTCAATTTCCTTTTTTTTATTTTTATTATTTTTGAAAACAATGATGAAGTATGAGTTGTTTAAGAAATAGAATTAGTAAATCGTTACTCTTCTTCTAGCATACATGCCTTTTTTCTTATTTTCTTTGCTGTAACACAGGGCTGCCTGGACAGTTATTTGTCTTGAAAGTTAAACACTATTTTCATCCCTTTGAACTTTTTTAGCCCAGAAAAAATCTGTTCTTAGCTTCACCATAGATGAGGCAGAGTTCAGAAAAAATCTCTTTTGCAGATATCCGTAAAGAAACACGAGCTTTACTGTAAGCCATGATTTTTATTTTCCTTTTCTTCAAGTTTCCATGCGCAGTTAATAATCCATTGTTAGTTGTAAATGCTAGTGTCATTTTTCCCAGTTAGAATCCATATGATATTTTACTCTAAAACAAGTTTAGCAATGCAAGTAGAAAGTCACAGAACATACTTAATCTCTTAAAACCCTTCTTGTTGCTGTTAAAAATGACAAAGGCCTTAAAAATGACAAAACTACATGTATCAATTAAAACTTATTATGCCTGTCTGCTGATTCGGTCATTCAGCTTTTTGTTTGCCTTTAAACCCTCTTGATTCTGTCAGTTGAAAACGACAGGTAAAACTCTGTAAATTTTCTAGTTGAAAATCGCGAGACTTTAACAATGGAAAACTCTTGCCAATTGAAAACGGGAGACCATCATTTCTTGCAGTCAAATTTCTTACAACTCTTTGGTTTAAACGTTACGTTTTTGGAGTATCTAATATGGTACAGTCAACATGCAGCAGTACTATAAATCATTTAGCATCCTCAAATACCCACAATCACTGGAGTTTATGAAACGTTAAGAAATAGGTGTGTCTCAGGATGTATCTGTATCTACAACTAACCCCAACGACCTAATAACTAACCTCTGCAGAGGGCGTCAGTCATATGGGCAACCGGTACCGACGAGAAACACTCTGATTGTAGCTGACCATAAAACAAGAGATGAAATGCATAATTCCATTATTTGGTAATCATTCTTCAACAGCGCTAAATACATAAAGAGATTTATTTACATTGTATTAGATAATATGAATATATGTTTTTGTATTTATGTCCCCGCCACTTTGGGGAGGGGGAGCGGGATATAGATTTGCCCTTGTCTGTCGTCCGGCTGTCCGTATGTAGACCTGTTTGTATCGCGTTTGACTCCAAACGTATAACTGCTAGAGCCATGAAACTTTATAAGAATAGTTGTCAGCATGTGAACTTATGCACCTGGGTATTTTGACGCAAATTTGTCGGAGATCGACAGAGTTATGCCCCCTCACTAAGCAAAAACTAGCATTTTTAGACTAGTGTTGCTTGTAACTCCAAACGTATAGCTGCTAGAGCCATTACACTTTCTAAGATTAGTTGTAAGCATGTGAACTTACGCATCTGGGTATTTTGACGCAAATTTATTGGAGATCAGCAGAGTTATGCCCCCTCACTAAGCAAAAAATAGCATTTTTAGACTTGTGTCGCATGTAACTCCAAGTGTATAACTGCTAGAGCCATGGAACTTTCTAAGAATAGTTGTCTGCATGTGAACTTACGCATCTGGGTATTTTGGGGGCGGAAATCCATGTCCTATGGACACATCTCTGTTTCTTTTTGTAACTGTTTTTGCTTTTTCATTCTTTGTTGAATGTAATCAAATATATTTCTGTTCTACTTATTCACTAATTTTCTGGCTCAAACAATGCTTTTATTTTTGCTACTTCCTGATAATTGTTCTGCTAGTTTGATATGTTGTTTGTCAGCAGGTAATATAAATACGGTCACCAATTTTGATATTAAATAACATATAACTGAAGTCTAGCAGATCTGGTGTATGGGTGAAAGATTTGTGAGGCAAAATTGGAGAGAAAGTAGCAAAACCTGGAACAATTTGTAGTTCAGGTTAACTTAATATTTTGATGTCTGGAAAGCAGTTTTTCATTATCACAGATGGGACTAACAGACAAGTTATTAACATAAAAAATGATATGTATAAAGATGGTGAATTGGACACGAGGATGGTTACTTGTTTTTCTACCACAAAAAAATGTGTATCACTGTCAAAACGAACTTTTAATTTATTGTGTTTTTATCAAGAATTCTTACATAATGGCAAAATAAACTGCAGTGGTACACTTTTAAAATGTACAGACACAAAATAATTTTTTTAGAGTGAAGGACAATTATTTAATCTATATTTACACATTCTGATGGAATAATCCTTTTGGACTTCATGTATGTATTTGAAATAAAACTTTCATCAAGGTAAAAGAATTTCTTTCATTCTGCTCTGAATACTGGTAAAGAGTAAGAAGCCAATTGACAAGGGGGCCATTGGCCCCAAAGCGCTCACCTGAGGACAGACTGTTATTAGTGTGAAAGTGGAGAAAGCTAGTGCTTATTACAAGAATTTGAACAATGTTGGTCAATAGACCATACTTCATGCAAAATACATTGTTAATTTTTTTTCTATATACATAGTCCAAATTTCAAAGCTGTACATCAAACAACAAAAAAGTAGGTCATTAGGTCAAAATTAATGTCACCTAATATAAGAGTCCAATTCGACATCTGAAATTGTGCATATGGTCCAAATTTCATAGCTGTACCTAAAAAAACAAGAAAGTATGTCACTAGGTCAAAATTTAGGTCAGCTGATATCAAATTTCAATTTTTTATCTAGAACTGTGCACATGGTACAAATTTCATAGCTGTACATCGAAAAACAAGAAAGTAGTTCACTAGGTCAAAATCTAGGCCAGCTCATATCTACATCTGAAACTGTGCATATGGTCCAAATTTCATAGCTGTAGATCAAATAACAAAAAAGGAGGTCAATGAGTCCCCTGGGGCAGGGCCAACTTTGCCCCTAGGCTACAATTTAAACAATCTTGATATAGGTCCACCAGACAATGTTTCATGTCAAATATCTAAGCTCTAGCTTTCTCGGTTTCAGAGATCACTTTTTTTTATATGTATAGAAAGAAAACCCATCAGCCACTGAGCAGGGCCAATTTCGACCCTAGGGCCATAATTTGAACAATCCTTGTAGAGGTCCACAATGTTTCATGCCAAATATCTAAGCTCTAGCCTTTGAAGCTTCAGAGGATAATTTTCTTATAAGTTTTTACTATATGTATATAATGAAATTCTATTACTCCCGGGCAGGCCCAATTTATACCCCAGGGACATAATTTGAACAAACTTAGTAGAGGTTCACTAGACAATGTTTCATGCCAAAAATCTAAGCTCTAGCCTTTCTGGTTTTAGAGGAGAAGTTTTTTTTAAAAAGTTTTTACTATATGTATATAAGGGACGGGACCAGTTTTGAACTTAGGGCTATAATTGGAACAATCTTTGTAGAGACCCACTAAACAATGTTTCATGCCCAATATCTAAGCTCTAGCCTTTGTGTTTTTAGGGAAGAAGTTTTTTTTTAAGTTTTTACTATATGTATATAAGGAAAACCCATGACCCCGCGGCGGGGGGACCAGTTTTGATCCTAGGGCTATAATTTGAACAATCTTTGTAGAGGCCCACTAAACAATGTTTCATGCCAAATATCTAAGCTCTAGCCTCAGGTGAGCAAATAAAAACAATGCCACATGGTTTTGCTAATCATTTGTAGCCACTCCTCCTAGAAATATTTAAATTTAGATAATCTCCTTGACAGGTTAAATTGTTTTTTAGAAATACAGTTCTGAAAAGGTATGTACTTATTTTTATACAAGGGACTGGTTAGAAATGGTATAATGCTCAACTGTGTAAATTTTCTTTAGAAACTATGATTTTGTTTTAACAATCTCAGAAAAGAGGGGTCTTTGATCTGCACTATGTTTGAAAATTTTGGAAAAGCCTGCCACAGCATCATCTTTTGGTTTATATAGTCCAGTAACAACTTTCAAGACAGTCAAAATAGAGAGGAAACAGGATTTGTGAACTCTTAAAGCAATATTGGTCAGCAAAGTGACACAAAACATTTTAAAAAAAACACCTCAGTAAAACTAACATTAATCTCTTTGCTTAGACATTGACAAAGTTTTTATTTCCACTGAGTTCTTACATGACTAACCCCGTCATAAATTAAATTTACAAATATACTGAGAGGTATATCTTTATTTAAATCCACCTTTGAAGTGAAAAAAGTCTTTCTAACGTCTCATTAACATGATATCTGAGCTTTCACTGTTTCACTGTGTTTTCAGCATTTATCTTGGTCAAGCACTTTTGGACAGTTTGAACTCTCATATAACTTCAAGACAAATCAGAAACAGACTAGAACTTTCCATTAAATCTAGAAATTTGACTGACCAAGAAATAAAATCTTTTATTTGCAAAAGCATACTTTATTGTCAAAAAAGTTATGAATTCACAGGGTCACCCAGAGCATTTTTTACTTTTTATTTCACAAATGCTGAATGAAAGAATTAACACATGATCCTGAGAAGCAATTGTATGTACTTTATATCAACATGTGGTAAAGAACTGATTCATTTTCGTCAGTCAAACTGGCTTTTGCCTTTGAAACTCTGGAAACAAGTCTCTCTCTTTCTGTTGTACTGAATCAGGCACTTCCACTAGCAATGATACCAGGTTGTAAAAGTGAACTCAGGTGTAAAGTTACCTGAAATGAAGACAAAGTGTAAGCTGTATAAATATTGGTACCTTTAAGATTCTTTCTGGCAAAAGTATTACCTGACAGCTAATCCACATGATTCACTCTGTGCACTTATCATTGGAGTGTGCATGTACCTTACATACACCTTTGAGTTTAATACCAATGCTTACAAATTCTGAAAACCCATATCTTCAATCAGGAATTTTGTCAAAACTTCACCAAAAATGAGAGCAATAATTAAGCTGAGATTTATTGATTTATTAATTAGATAAACTTGGCAATTTTATCAGCATCCTTTAAAGTCTGGAAGTTAGTAACAATATCAAATATCTGTTCCATTCTCCCTTATACAACTATTACATTATCAACATCTGCTTCTGTCCAGGCCACATCTACACTTAAACTCTTCACCACCCTTTCTCTCTGCACCATCCTCAGTTAATCTTACAATTTCCAAATCACTCTGTTGATTATGTGACAGTTTCTACCAGAGATAATAACATTTCTTTCAGCAAATGCCAAAGCATGTACTTAAAGCTTAAATTTTATATGTAACTGTTTATTAGTACTCACACTTTCTTCTTCATTCTCTGTGTTTGTCAATATCTCATCATCATCTTCTATTTCCACATGGAATTTGTTTTTCTCTTTGTCTAAAATATATTCTGGAGTGTTATATTATTCAGTACAGACTTATTACACTTTTCAAATGTTCTGCAGATCTATGTCGCAGTACAAAACACAAGTAAGTGCAGTGACCCTATCAGGAAGGTGACTTGTGTATTGTAAAACAAATTTCATTTCAATCATTTCTGATTTGAAGTAACTGATATTAAAATCTTAAAGTAGATATTAAAATAAAATTTATGAACATTTATCTCTTTTTAAATCAGTAACAAACATTACAGAAAGAACTAAATTCAAAATTTCACTGAAGTCTACAAGCGGAATGTAGATACAAAATTCTTCTTCTGGGATCCAGGATATTTAAACTTTAATATATTCCTGCTATTCATCATTGGTATAATGCTATAATGATACTAGTTATACTAATAAATGTCAATAAATCATAGAGTGCTACATCTGATACACTGATCAACATGACTGACAAAACAATGATCACCATACATAAGGACGATCAAGAAATATTAATTTTGTCCAATGTTAAATTAAAACATTGACTCACCTTGTGAGTTTAGAATTTTCAGCTCCAACATTTGTTTATCGTCAACACTATAAACTTTTGCAATCTAGAATAAATAAAAATACTGGTTCTATAAAACATCTGGAACCAACTATAAACTGTTCATACCAGCCTTTGTCAGCATTGAACAGAAATACAAATTTTAAGTAATTCAGCATATCTTTAGGAATTTTAAATCTGTTTCCCATGAAAAAAAGCAAACATCACTACATTGGTTTATGTTAATCAAAAAAATCCTTATTTACTCATTCCTTTCACTTATAATGCATTAATTTTCTTGGAAACTGTCAATTGTCATGATTTACTATTAACATTCTTCTTTTTTTTCTATTTCTGCTTAAAACAGTTTTTTTATGGTATAATACATAGCCGAAGTATATAATTGTCCTATTCATAGTGTTGAAGAGAAAAAAACCAACATTCTATATACCTTATAATCAGAAACTTCAGGAGTACAGCTTGAGGATATTTCTAGCACCTGGAATACGACAACTCACACAATGTTTTCACTCATGCAAGTAATACAACAGTTAAACCAGAAGTAACATAAGACTTGTATAAGCAATCTAATTAGAATGTACTACAAGAAAATAAATTAATCACATAATGTTTTTTTCTGATCTGAAGTTATCTGAATATCTGTTACACTCCATGGTTGCTTCCTGGGTTCAAACCAGCACTTGAGCTGGAAGTTTGGTATGTCACTGCAGAGTCTTCAAGTGTTTTGCCCCTACTGAGATTTGAACCAGTGACCACCAGATCAGGAGTATGGTTTTCTACAATTACATGAAGGTTACTATCCTCAACACTAAATAGACTGACTGACTTGTAACAATACTATTAAACCTTTACCAAACTCTAGTAATTTGCAACAAACAACCATAAGCATGTTGAAATGAAAGCATTAAACTTGACAAGTATGTTACAAACCTTGTAGGCAATGGTGTCCCCAGGTTTAGGTGCTCCGATCAAAGGTTTCAAGTTTGTTAAATCTGTCCTATTTATAGTTTCTGATCTGTTATATACTGCAAAATCCTTAACTGCTTTAGGTGAAGGTTTTGGTGCTGGACTTGATGGTACTTTAAACCCAGAGTCAGGTGGATTCTATACACACATGTACATAATTATATATTAACTGTTTAAAACAAATAACTATTCAGATCTAACCTGATTTGTGATCCATAAAATTTAGACTCAAGAGATGCCATATAATTAACATTAACTTTGTCTAAATTTTATCAAAACTGTTTTGTGTACTAATTATTTAATAGGCTTTTGCTATTTCCATTGTATAAAAATTGTTAAACTTTAATTAGAATAACTATAAGCAAACTCATCATTTCTTCACTTGCCTATAAGAACCAGTTATTAAAGTTCCTTTTTTTCTTATCATCATATATGATGTGTCTAGAAGGAGATAAACAGTTGAGATGAATTTTCTTTGCATTTGTACAGAAACAAAATTGGTACAAAGCATAACATATTTGTTCCAATATTATCGGTATGTTTGAAATTAAAACTTACAACAAATATAGTTGAGACATTTGCTGCAGATGAGTTCAGCTGTTCTTGTTTGGATAACTCCCTAAACCTGGCTCCAGGACTGGCCCTCTGTCTTACAAACACCGAAGCCCCATTGGTCAATGTCTTCCTTTCCAAGGTTACAGGAGAAGATTTTATTGGTAAAGTATACTCCGCATTGGTGTAAGGTAAACTTGAACTATTTTCTGTCACACATGATTCAAAGGATGAGTTAGCATAAGTAAATGGCACAGCTGTGAAAGAGTCATTTTGTGCCATCTGCTCTGTGACTTCCTGAACCCCATTATTTCTTAAACCATCTTCAAACTGTTCATTATCATTATCTTCCTTAATATACCCATTGTTTTCTGAGTTAAAAGTTTTATCTGTCTTAGTCTGATCTTGTAAGGATGTTTCACAAGGCATGTTTTCATTATGATCATTGTTTTCAGTTGACTCACTTAAAAGAGTATCCCCATTTGTATCTGAGTCAAAAGTTTTCCTAGACGTACACAGGAAGTTATACTGCTGTGTACTTTTTTCTTCCTCTGGATCAGACTGCCCACTGAACCGTTTATGTTTATTAGCCTCAACTTCATATGTACTGAAGTTGCGGTAACCATGACGATAATATTTTGGAGGTTCAAGTTTGTCTGGAAGAGCACCATACAGACCAGTAACACTTCTATTAACTTCTCTCCCCACATACCTCTGCCTACCATCATTCATATCTGATACACTAGAATCGACAGAGCTTTCCATAGTATCTTTTACTGAAAGACATCCAAGTGACTTTCTCTTCCTCCTTCTATTTCTTTTACGTTTTTTCTTCTCACTCTCACAACCAGATGCTTGTGAGTCCTTTACGATAAGAGAACCGTCTTGCTGCGTATCAGTGATCATCTCTATCTCTTGGGAATCTGCTTCAACACACTGTGTATCTGTTACGCCCTTGTTGGTGAGTTCTGAGCCATTCTCAGATTCTGACATATCTGGTTCTGACTTATCCTTTTCCTTCTTTTTCTTTGTTTTTGATTTCTTTGAAACCAGTTCATCACCATTTTGCATGGCATCACCACTGGCCATGTTTTTGTTTTCAGAATCAGTGTCTTTTTCTGCATTATCGTTTCTTCCTTTAGACTTCTTGGCTTTATATTGATCTAAAATATAAAAAAAAGATTGAAACTTCCAAATGTTTATGTGACACTTTATTTAAAGCATGATTATAATAACTCACTTGGTTGTTTCTCTATCCTTGTTCAATCCAATTCTCAACTGTAGTTTCTACCAGTTGTCTTCTACTCCACTGATACGCAAATAACCTTCAAACCTCATGTATTATGCAAGTGTACAGAGCTTAATTGTTTCTCATTTAACAGGTATCTTCACTTAAATGTTATTTTCTATCTAAAATGATATTACAAAAAAGAAAACTTCATTCAAATACTTCAAGAAAACATGTAAAGAATTACAATTACACCCTAATTTAAACTGGTATTTCATTGAAATTCTTCTTTTGTAAAAGCTGTTGATGTTTCTTGTCCATGGATATTCTTTTTCTGGGATTTAAAATAAACATATTCTTACCTTTCTTTTTTTCCATATTCTTACCTTTGTTTTTTTCTTACCATTCTTTGCTCCTTATCCTTACAGTTTACCTTCACTTTTTCTCATCATTGCCTTTATTAGCTTCCTATCCTTACCATTCTTTGTTTCTTCATTTGTTTCTTATCCTTACCTTTATTTGTTTCTTAACATTACCTTTGTTTCTTATCCATACCCTGTTTCTTCTAAAAGTTTACCTTCATTTGTTTCTTATCCTAACCTTTATTTGTTTCTTATCCTGACAGTTTACCTTTACTTTTTTTCTTATCCATACCTTTATTTGTTCCTTATCATTACCTTTATTACTATTCTGATCCTCACAGTTTACATTCATTTGTTTCTTATCCATACCTTCATTTGTTTCTTATCAATACCTTTGTTTATTTCTTATCCATACCTTCATTTGTTCATTATCCATACCTTCATTTGTTTCTTATCCATACCTTCATTTGTTTCTTATCCACACCTTTGTTTGTTTCTTATCCATACCTTCATTTGTTTCTTATCCACACCTTTGTTTGTTTCTTATCCATACCTTTATTTGTTTCTTATCCATACCTTTATTTATTTTTTATCCTTACCTTTACTTATTTCTTATCCTTACCTAAATTTGTTTCTAATCTTTACAGTTTACCTTAATTTGTTTCTTATCCATGCCTTCATTTTTTTTTCTTATCCTTACCTTTGTTTATTTCTTATCCTTACCTTAATTTGTTTCTAATCTTTACAGTTTACCTTTACTTATTTCTTATCCATACCTTCATTTGTTTCTTATCCATACCACTGTTTATTTCTTATCCTTACCTTTGTTTATTTCTTATCCTTACCTTAATTTTTTCTAATCTTTACAGTTTACTTTTATATGTTTCTTATCCCTACCTTATTTTTTTTCTTATCCTTACAGCTTACCTTCATTTGTTTCCTACCTGTACCTCTGTTTGTTTCGATTTTCTTAACTATGTCTTTTGTCTTAACTTGAATTGGCTTCCTTACCTTTATCTGTTATTGCAAGTTCATGTATCAATTCCCCATGCTGCATGAATTCCTCACTATATTTCTTCTTTTTGTGCTTGGAGGACTTGTGCTTCTTTCCAGTGTCTGCATAATGATTTAGTTATTGAAATCAATGAAAAAAAAACACTCTGAAAAGTTTGCATCATTTGAATGTTTGTACAATGAAGAAGGGTTTTGGAGAAAACAGTACCTTTCTAAAACTTACATATACATAATTACAGTGCTAAAAATCAACCTATGACTTTTCATAATTTTAAATTCATTTATGCACAGACATTAGCAATTTTTTCCTGACGAGTTTCAAGTACTACCAGTACCAGTAAAATTCATAATTAAAAAAATATTTATAGGCAAGTAAAGCTATTCTGTACATTATTTCTGACAGTTAATTAAATGTTACTGCTTAGAGTCATTTCCTGGATTAAGGTCTGCAAATACTGGTACAACTACAGCTTGTCAAATAAGTGAATATCCCCACACTCCACTTCGTCATAGGACTGAAGGCTTTGCAAGTAAAAGGGTTCCTTGAAAAATTCTTGCACAGCAGTGGAATGAACAAACATGCTTATGAAAGTATTTTATTTTATGGTATGATGTAATAGGAAGTCATAAAATACCAAGAAGACAATTAACCAGGAAGGTGAAATATTTGCCTCCCATGTTTGGAGAATTATGGCCAAGACAAGATCTATCACCAACATCTTTGACCTTTGACCAGTCACTGTGACCTTGACCTTTGAAGTATGGACCTAAGACTTAAAAGTGACACAAAGCCTTTCCACGGTGAACATACATGCCAAGATATTTGAAAATCCTTACTTGTATATAAAAGCTATGGCCCAGACAAGGTGTACAGTTTGACGAGTAACTGTGACCTTTACCTTTGAGCTAGACACTCATGTCTTCCATATGGAAAATTGTCACATCTTGATAAATAAACATGTAAAGGTGTTTCAAAATCCTTAGAAAAGTTATGGCCCAGAAGTCTTTCATCAACATTTTTTAACTCTGATCAGTGACGGTGACCTTGATATTTGAGCTATGGACCTGGGTCTCACACCTGGCATTCCATCTCATCAAGGTGAACAAATATGCAAATATAATTTAAAATCCTTCCATGCATATGAGGTTATGGCCCGGACAAGATCTTTAATCAACATTTTTTACCTGAATGTGACCTTGGTCTTTGAGCTACGGTCCTGGGTTTTTCACACAACACACCACTTTATCAAGGTGAACAAACATGCCAAGGCATTTTAAAATTCTTACATGCAATTGAGAAGTTATGGAGTGGACAAAGTCTATTAACAACATTTTTCACCTTTAACCAGCGACTGTGACCTTGAACTTTGAGCTATAGACCTCTGTCTTACACCTGACACACTGTCTCATCAACATAAATAAAAATGCCAAGATATTATAAAATCCTTCCATGGATGGAGAAGTTATGGTCTGGACAAGGTCCATAATCAAATTTTTCACCTTTAACTAGTGACTGTGACCTTGACTTTTGAGCTATGGACCTGGGTCTGATGGTCTGATGGATGGACAGACAGACAGACAGATGGATGGATGGACATAAAGCTAATCCAATATAGCCCCTACACATTTTGTGTTTGGGGTATTATGACGCACCTGAGTTTTCCAGATTACTATCCATTTCTGAATGTCTTCTTTTCTTTGTTTTATAGTCCTGTAATTCATTTCCTCCAGCAGATGAATGACCAAACACAATATCCTCAGTATTGCCATCTATTCTGGAGCATACCCTTTTTCTAGAAAGACAGTCTGTATCACAAGATGCCTGTATCTCACTCTGGACAGGTTTTTCAAACCTAAGATAAAAAAACTCAGAGTTAAAACTTTAAAACCATAACATCATCCTATTTACCAATCACCCTGTACACATGAAATTTATCTTTTTGACAAAATATTCTAAACAAGAAACATGGCAATGCCACGAAACCAGGTTTTCAAAAATGTTGTTCTGATTCTATACTATAGTATGAATTTTGGAATGAAGATTGCTATGAATATTCAAAAGATTATAACATGACATGAAGGAAAAGATAATATTCATGAGAATACATGATAATGAGTAGGATGTAAATTTCGGCTAACAATACTGTCTGCAAGGAGTATACTTAATAATGAGACAACAATTTCTGCACGTCATCTTGATGTGGTAAACATTTGTCTGAAGTTTCATCAAAATTCTTCAAAGGGTTGAAGAGTTACAGAGCGGACAGGATTTTCAATGTTAATGTCACTGTGACCTTGACCTTGGAGCCATCAAAATTCTTCAAAGGGTTGAAGAGTTACAGAGCGGACAGGATTTTCAATGTTAATGTCACTGTGACCTTGACCTTGGAGCCAGCCATGCGGAACATGCGTTCTGCACGTCATCTTGATGTGGTAAACATTTGTCTGAAGTTTCATCAAAATTCTTCAAAGGGTTGAAGAGTTACAGAGCGGACAGGATTTTCAATGTTAATGTCACTGTGACCTTGACCTTGGAGCCAGCCATGCGGAACATGCGTTCTGCACGTCATCTTGATGTGGTAAACATTTGTCTGAAGTTTCATCAAAATTCTTCAAAGGGTTGAAGAGTTACAGAGCAGACAGGATTTTCAATGTTAATGTCACTGTGACCTTGACCTTGGAGCCAGCCATGCGGAACATGCGTTCTGCACGTCATCTTGATGTGGTAACATTTGTCTGAAGTTCATCCAAAATTCTTCAAAGGGTTGCAAGATGTTACAGAGCGGACAGGATTTTCAATGTTAATGTCACTGTGACCTTGACCTTGGAGCCAGCACATGCTGGACAGTGCGTTCTGGCACGTATCTTGATGTGGTAACACAATTGTTCGAAGTTTCATCAAAATTCTTCAAAGGTGAGAGTCACAGAGCGGACACACTTCGTTTGAACGCCCCGTTCCCCATCCGCCCATCCGCCCATCCGCCCGCCATACCCCAATCTAATAACCAGGATTTTCAAAATTGAAAACCTGGTAAAAATTATTGTCAAAACTTAAAATAATCATTAATTTTCAAGAATTTTCCAAAAGTTAGTCTAATTTAATCTATACAATTTATGAATTCTAGTACTAGAAAACAATATTAGTATCTGATAATGTACTAATGAGTATTTGATGGTAACTAATTCTTCAAGGGGGATCATACAAAAAAATCACCAAAATAACATAACATTTTCCACATTTTAAACACACAACAAATTGAGTACTGTTCTTCTAAAAAAAGCAATAAGCATAAAGTAAAAAGAAATGAAAACTGAGAAAAGCCATACCTTCGTCAATATTTCTGATCTCATGCCGACTATTTTCTGACAGATCTGACTCATTTGGGCTGTTGCTTGTGTTAAAGTCTTCTGAGACCTCACCACAAGATTCATGTTCTGACACCGCAGTAAAGAAACTGTCTTCATCACCATTTTGCCTTCTACCAATATAAAGAAATTATTGAAAGTATAAGGTTGAGTATGAAATTCTTTGGCAACTGTTGACTAAAAAAGAATACTAAATCCTTTGAAATTTTTCAAAACTACTGCAAGGGTAGCACTGAATGTTTCAAAGTAGAATTTTAGTTTCATACCAACCTCCCTTGGGATTCAACTGATGCAGAAGGAAAATTTACAGGCTAAATTTTTGAATATAACTTCATTTTGTCAATGAAATAATTTAATTAAGTTTTAGATTCTGTCAAACAAATTAAGTCATGAAAGTAAAAAGATATCTTTTGAGTACAGTTCGAAATACATAAAAAGCATTCCTGTGAATGCATGGAGCAGAATTGTTTGAGTAATTTAAGAAAAGGCAATATAAGAAACATTTCCATAAAGTTTGATGAAAAATGGCATGGCAGTGTGTCGTTTGAAGCCAAATATTGACTAAAATCTTTTTTTAACCCTGGTGGTCATTTTGTGCAACAGAGCTTAACCACCTGAACAATTTTAATCTGGGCAAAATAAGGAACATTTCTGTAAAATTTGGGTTGAAAATGACCTTCTTGTTTAGGAGATGTTTGAATTTGTTTCTATTTTTAGCTTCTGCAACCCTTACATGCAATGCAGTGAAACAGTTTGAGCAATTTTAGAAAAGGGCAATAAGACACATTTCTGTTAAGTTTGATTAAAAATGGCCTTGTAGTTTTGGAGGAGAGGGCATTTGAAGTAAAATGTTGACAATGGACGACTGACACCGGTTGATCCCAATAACTCACCCTGAGCTAAAAATATACATAGAAGAGTTAGGGCTTCTATGCACTGCACTTCTCTACAGTGAGATCTATTTACCTATCAAGTTTCATGTTGATATCTGTTATTGTCTTTGAGAAATGACAGAAATATGATACGAAAATTAATAAAGTGCAATAACTCAAAAATTACTCAAAGAAGACTTGCTGTTCTTATGCACTGCACTTCTTTTTTATAAGACATGTTAAAGAACTTAGCAAGTTTCCAGGAAGTAGAAAACACTGGATATTTCTCTGACTGGCGTTTTTTCTCAGTTTGTCTCGCTTTATATACAGGTACCTTGTTACAGTAAGCATTGCTAGATTTCCGTCCACTGTCATTTTAGCAGCGTGAAAACTAGGATTCTATTTCTGTTTTTTTTTTGTAAATAAATTAAAACATTCATGTCACAATCGCGTGGTCATCTTTTGAAAACATTGATTTTGATGATGTATTTGAGTTTATTTATCGACAGTACCGGTTGCCCATATGACCAATGCCCCATTCAGAGATTATGTTGTGAGGGGATAGTGCAAGATACAGAAGGAATCCCGTTCCAGAGACACCTCTGGTTCTTTTGCATGCTCAGTGTACAGCACTGATACATGGGACCTTGGTTTAACATCTCATTCGAAAGACAATTAGTAATGTTAGTGGAGGAGCAGGGGATTGATCTCGAGACCCCTGTGTTACCAGTCCAGCGTGTTATCACTTGTACTTACTAATTGGTTCGCGAACAACTTGACATATTTAATCTGTTAATTGCCACCAACTGACACTCACATGTATATTACCGGATATTACAACACGTGGACTGCGTCTATTGATTTATTACTAGTTTTCCGCTATTGATATCGGAAAACCAGTCAAGCGCCTCGATCTGAGTTAAACATTCTATTTTTTGACTTGGGGATTTCCCGAAATGTCGGAAGTCATACTTTTAGCGTGTTTTCGCCAATCTTGATTTTTTTTAGCCAATTTTTGCGATTTGGAGCCATTGGCTCCGTTGGTGAATGCCAGCGCGAGCCCTGCTAAGGGACCAATTCTTTTGTTATTTCCTTTTCTTGTACAGGGGTTCAGGTCCCCTTATTCTATTGAAATGGAATGACGTCTACTGTCCCCTTTTCTTCTGTTTATTGTTATAAGGCCCCTAAACCTCACTGCATCACTTGGACGGACAGACAGATGGATGACCCCGGAAGGACAAAGCAGCAACTATATGCTCACCCTGGAAGTTTTTCGGGGAGCATAATACAGAAAACGTTTGTTAACTCTTTATTATATACTCAGTAAATTTATCAAAATATCTTGACAATCATTACATTAAAGGATAGTATAGATTTCTCAGTTTTTTGGTTAAATGTCAGGGTAGGATTTAATAGCAGCCACGTTAGGTTGCATTAACATGGCAATAGAGCAACACATCAAACTGTTGATTTGGTATCTGTTCATCTGTCATACTAAATTTGTTTTGAAACAAGTCAGAAACAATTAACTGGTGAATAATTGATTATTCTATCATGTATTAGATGATAATTTCTATTTCAAAAATGTAAAATAGTCAAAACTAACATAAACTATAAAAGTGACTACAAACCCGTTTCCAAAATCATTTAGTTTATTCCTTTGATACAGGAGAGATGTATACTGCCGTTTTGTCTCTGACACAACTTCCTCCGATGTCATCCCCGGGCTAGACATTTCTGACTTGCTCTCTTCCTTCTTGACAGGTTCGACTTTCTGTGGATCATCAACCTTGGCCTTCTTGGATGGTGGCTCATTGTCAGTGTCACTGTTGTCATCATCTGATCTGTCATCATCACCCTCATCACTTGACTGATTCTTTCCAACAATGTCATCAGCTTGACATCAGATAAATAAGAATCAATAGCTTGCCCTAAACAGCTAATTGCGATGTTTAACAGATCTCTCTATACTGGTTTAAATATTACTCTGGACAACATTGTGTGGTAAGTTTCTCAATTATCAATTTTATATAATTTATTTCACATAAAATGTTCAGTACTTGTTTCTAGAATCCAGCAAGGTTTTCTCCATAGGTAGGATGATTCTTTGTGCAATCATCAAATCAATTATTTGTTACTTCAGTATTTATAAACAAGAGGGCCATGATGGTCCTAGATCACTCACCTGAATACTCTGCCTTTGGGTCTGCTGTTGAGCAAACATCAGAAGCTTTTTCTAAGATTCTCCCTATATAAATCTATATGAATTCAAATGACCCCTAGGGTAATGCCAATTTTCACTCAAGGGGCATAATTTTGACAAACTTGGTAGATGGCCTCTAACTGATGTTCCATTAAAAATATCTAAGTTCTAGGCTATGAGGTTTCAGACAAGTTTTTTTCAAATTTTCCATATATAAGCCAATGTAAAATCAACTGACACCCTGGGCGAGGCCAAATTTGAACAAACTTGGTAGAGGTCCACTAGACAATGCTACATACTAAATCTTAGGGCTTAGGACCTTGTGGTTTCAGACAAGAAGATTTTCGAAGTTCTCCTAATATAAGCCTATGTAAAATCAACTGACCCCTGGGGCAGGGCCAAATTTGACCCCAGGGGTATAATTTAGCAAACTTTGTAGAGGTCTGCTAGACGATGCTACATACCAAATCTTAAGGCTCAGGGACTTTTGATTTCAGATAAAAAGATTTTCAAATTTTCCATATCTAAGCCTATATTAAATCAACTGACCCTCCGGGCAGAGCCAAATTTGTCCCCAGGGGTATAATTTAGTCAATTTGGTAGAGGTCTGCCAGACAATGCTACATACCAAATCTTAAGGCTCAGGGCCTTGTGGTTTCAGACAAGAAGACTTTTAAATTTTCCCTTTCTGTTGCCATGGAACCAGAGTTCTTGATGGAATCAATTCTCTGAACATCTTTGGAAGAGCTTCATGCAAGGAATATCCCAGGCATGTTTCGTCAAAGTTGGCTTAGTGGTATAGGAGGAGAAGTTGTTCAAGTCAAACTGTTGACAACGCACAATGCATGCCGACAGACACCGGACAATCAACCAATGATCCTAAAAGCTCAACCTTGAGCACTTTGTGCTCAGGTGAGCTAAAAAAAGTGTTCTCATCTGACCATAAATACACTAAAACACAGTATTTACTATTTCCATCATCATTTTTCAAGAACTATAACATTTACCATAATGTAAATGATTAAATACAGCACAATTTACAATACCAAAACCTTGTTTCTCATAAGACCTGATTCAAACTTTCTACAAACATAAAGTAGAGCTGAAAAAGCTTTGTTACCACTCAAATTATCTCTGTATCTGTTCTCATGGTCTTGGCAGCAAAATACTCTGAAGAGAACACATAAATAGTTATTATGGCTTAACATACACAAATGAGTGAGAATTTTAATTATTTACAGCACCTGAATGAATAAGTGGAGGGGTTAGAGTGCTGGACTCCCGATCAGGAGGTCACTGGTTCTAACCCCATCAGCAGTGATAATCTACATTAACTTTTCTCTTACCTCAGTTTTGGCACAAATACAAGCTTGAACCCAGGAAGCAGTCATCAAGAGGGACAAATATAGGTTGCAAGAACTTGCTTCCGATTTGATGTAAAATAAATAGGTTTAAACTAAAGGCTCTTTGAATTAAATACTGAATTCTCTATGTAATGTGTGTCATTGAAATAAAACTTTTCAATAAAACTTTGTATTACATTAAATCAAAGCAAATTATCCCCCTACGAATATGAATTTACCAATTGGAAATGGAATTACTTAAATGCATCATGATGGCATGTTCTCTTATCTGACAAAAGTCATCTGTGGTTTATCTGAGATTCATAGCAAATACCTTACCAGAAAATCTGATGTCTGTTTTGTTGATACATCAGTTATCAATAATCATAATGTCATAATCATGTCATGCAAATTTTCTTTGCATTTCTTGGACATGAACAGAAACTGTAAAAATGTTTTCTGTTGTCTGGGTGATGCTGGTCAGCCAAATCATCTGAATTTCAAACAAGTCCGCTATAACAACCACAACTTGCTAATTGAAGAATACATTGCTGTTTACCTGTACAAAATGACGACCTTGTCACCTGCTGCCACTCGGTATCGTTTAGCAACAGTTTTGGGATTCATTGAGACACATAGATAATGGAACGTCTTACGACAAGAGGCCCATGCACAACCAGATGTAGCACCCTTCTTCATCTTCTTTGCCTTGTCTGTTTTACATATGTTACATATCTGAAATATACATGCTGCCATAATGGAATTTTGGTAATATAAAAAGTTAAGTACAAACAAACAGATTCTATGTTAACAAGAGCTCCACGGAGCGGCGCAAACGCTCGTCTGTTTTACATGTCGACAATGGGGGCCAGAGTTATGGTTCTTGTGCACTACTCCTGAAGGAGGTCTATATACCTCTGACGTTTCATGTCAAGATGTTGATATTGATTTTATTGATACCTTTGATACGTTTGATCACTCAACTTTATAAGCAATTTTGACAAAAATTATAAGTAATAAGGGGCATAACTCCAAAAATATAGCTTTCAGAATAATGCCCATTGTGTTACAACTGGCTCTCGTCATGATAAGCAAGCAGTCCAAGTTTCGTATTAATATCTTTGATAGTTTTGAAATCATCCAACTTAATAAGCCATTTTGACAAAAAGTGTAAAAGTGTAAAAGGGGCATAACTCCAAAAATATAGCTTTCAGAATTATGCTCCTTGTGTTACAAATGCCTCTTGTCATGATAAGCAAGCATTCAAAGTTTCATATTGATTACTTTTAAATTGTTTGAGTAATGGGCTACATTAAAGTTTTTGCACAACAACAACGACCCAGCGATCATACTAGCTCGACTTTTTCTTCGAAACAGACAAGCTAATAAAACTATCTAGAAAAAGGTATGCGCTCCAGGCGACCATATTTCAAGCAAAGAAATTAGATAGCTGTGTACGTTATATTCTACATAATGATCTCCCATGACATGGTATCATATATTTCATTTCAGAAAAAGTTCAGTAAAAAGTCAAATTAAAAATGCACCTGTTACTTATTGTCTTTATTCACATTTTCTTATTTACCTCTATCATATCAGTTCAGAAGCACAAATGCTCACTGTTTAAGTATACTGAATAAATTCATTTCTATTCCCGTTTATAAAACAAGGAATCAAAATATGTATACACAGACTTTCAGTTATATAATTACAAACATACCTAATTTCAAAGAAAAATCATAAAGTATTCAACACACATTTTAAACTAAAGCAAAGAAAGGCTAATCTTGTGGATATGACAGTTTGTGACAGAATGATGCAATGTAACTTGAAAAAGACCAGCCAGAGCAGGTTTTGAACTCAGGTCATCCCGTATCGTAAACCAACGCTCCAGATGTCTGAACCAAAGAATCAATTCGCTGACGCAGTTGCCAGAGGTTGTATTTATAAAATTATAGGCCAGTGTACAAATAACCATGGCACAAGTCTATGGGTTAAAATTTTATGTTTTATTTTGGACTATAGTAATTTGTTAATTTTAAGCCTTCCAAAAATATATCATAAATCCAAGCCCATTTTTGTTCAAAGGAAAGCCATACCAGTCTGCTTCCTCTCTTGATTTCCTTCACGACCTCTTGTTTCTTAAAACCACCAAAACTGTCAGTCTTATACTGCACCAAACATGCTGAATATTGCTGAAAAAGGTGAAAAAATATTTTCGATGAACTATAACAAAAGCCCTCTATATGACCTCATTTCTCTAACTCAATAAGAATGATCAATAAAGTATTTTTTTTAAACCAATATTTGAGGGATATAAATTAAGTTTACAAAGTCAGTAGCTATCAAAGCTAGTAACTAGTGAGCAAAAAACATATGAGCTCAGCTTTATACTTCAAATTTCAAGCATACATCATGTATTATTAAAACAAGAGGGCCATGATGGCCCTGGATCGCTCACCTGAGTACTTTGGCTGTAGGTTTGCTGTTAAGCAGTATTTCATTTTTTAATTGGAAATATGTAAGTGCCTACAAACCAAATATGTAAAATATCAGTCAATAAATAAAGGCTCTATGACAGAAAGTAGAAATATCTATTATAAGCTATGGTGACCTTGACCTTGATCCAGTGACCTCAAACCCTACTTATGGGTAGAGGTCCATGCAAGGAACCTCTATACTGAATATCAAAGATATTGGTCTATAAATGAAGGCTCTATGAGGTACAGTAGATAAATCTACTTTTAGACTCAGTGACCTTTAACCTAATCTAATAATTTGAAAAAGCTTGGTAAAGCTTGCTTCGTGCAAAATTTTAAAATTCTAGGCCTTGTGGTTTCAGACAAGAAGATTTTTAAAGATTTTCTTCTATACTGTTATTTAAAACTTGTGACCCCTCGGGCGGGGCTAATAGTGACCCCAGGGACATTTTTCTAACAAACTTGGTAGAGGTCCAGTAGACAATGCTGCATACCAAATATCTTAACTCTAGGACTTGTGGTTTCTGACAAGAAGATTTTTCAAGTTTTTCCTATATAATTCTATGTAAAACATGTGACCCCTAGGGCAGAGCCTATTTTGACCAAGGGGCCATGATTTGAACAAACTTGAGAGAGGTCCATTAGATAATGCTGCACACCAAATATCTTAACTCTGGGCCTTGTTGTTTATGACAAGAAGATTTTTAAAGCTTTTCCTATATAACTCTATGTAAAACATGTGACATCTGGGGCGGGGCCATTTTTGACCAAGGGGCCATGACTTGAACAAACTTGATAGAGGTCCTCTAGACAATGCTTCATACAAAATATCTTTACTCTAAGCCTCAAGGTTTATTCTGTGAAGATTTTTAAAACCTTTTCCTATATAACTCTATGTAAACAAGTGACGCCTAGGGCTGGGCCTATTTTGACCCAGTGGCTATGATTTGAATAAACTTAGTAGAGGTCCACTAGACAATGCTACACACAAAATATCTAAGCTCTATGCCTTACAGTTTCTGACAAGAAGATTTTTAAAGTTTTTCCTATATAACTCTATGTAAAACAAGTGACCCCTGGGGCGGGGCCATTTTTGACCCAAAGGCCATCATTTGAACAAACTTGGTAGAGGTCCACTAGACAATGCTACACACAAAATATCTAAGCTCTATAACTTACGGTTTCTGACAAGAAGATTTTTTAAGATTTTCCTATATAACTCTATGTAAAACAAGTGACCCCTGGGGCAGGGCTTTTTGACCCAGAGGCCATGATTTGAACAAACTTGGTAGAGGTCCACTAGACAATGCTACACACCAAATATCTAAGCTCTATGCCTTACGGTTTCTGACAAGAAGATTTTTAAAGTTTTTCCTATATAACTCTATGTAAAACAAGTGACCCCTGGGGCGGGGCCATTTTTGACCCAGAGGCCATGATTTGAACAAACTTGGTAGACGTCCACTAGACAATGCTACACACCAAATATCTAAGCCCTATGCCTTACGGTTTCTGACAAAAAGATTTTTTTAAGATTTTCCTATATAACTCTATGTAAAACAAAGTGACCCCCGGGGCGGGGCCATTTTTGACCCAGAGGCCATGATTTGAACAAACTTGGTAGAGGTTCACTAGACAATGCTACATATTAAATATCTAAACTCTAGGCCTTCTTGTTTCTGACATGAAGATTTTCAAGTTTTCCCTATATAACTCTATGTAAAATCAACTGACCCCTGGGGTGGGGTCAGTTTTGACCCCAGGGACATAATTTGAACGAACTTGGTAGAGGTCCACGAGATGATGCTTCATATCAAATATCAAAGCTCCAGGCCTTGTGGTTTCGGAGAAGAAGATTTTTAAAGATCCAACTTATAAAATCTATTTTAAGCTCCAGTGAACCAGAAATGCAATGGACCAGAACCATTTGAACAATCTTGGTAGAGCTTCATGCAAGGAACATCCCAGGCAAGTTTCACTAAATTTGCCCCATTGGTTTCAGAGGAGATGTCGTTTGAATGAAAAGTTGATGACGGACGGACGACGGACAAAGACCGATCAGAAAAGCTCATCCTGAGCACTTTGTGCTCAGGTGAGCTAAAAAAGCATCACCTAACTGAATGCGAGTTTATGTATTAAAGGAAAGTGAACAAAACAATTTTGACCTTTTACCCTATAACCCTATTATACATGTACAAGGATAATGTTATTGTGTTAAAGCTATTAAAATCTAGAAAATTTATTTATTTAATACAACTTTTATTTCTTTATTTATTTATATGCCTTTCAACTGGGTTAAATGATTTTAACTGCTTGCAGATATTACACAACCAATGATTCAGGATTCGTACCGCGGAAACTTCTGAAAATGTGAACTTTTTTACATGCTAAAATATCCACTTGTACAGTATATACTCCTCCAAATTCATTAAACAATGTTCCAATACAACTTGTTCTGCTAACAGATGGTTCTGTTTAAATAACACCGAAATGATTCAGATTTTCTTTCCCAGAAACTAAATTTTGGCTTTACTGTAAAGACACAAAAGCCTGGTATCTGCAGACTCTAGGTTAGAAACAAGTGAAAACTGTCTATGAAAACAGCATGATTTTGAGAATCGAACATGACCTAAATTCATCTAATGGTGAACAGCGTGATTGCAATGCCTGCTGACAAAATTATTGTAATAGCTTGAAAAAATATAAAAAAAGTATAAATGAATGTCATTATTTTATTGTTCACAGATTCAGATGGATAATAAAACTCAAGGAATCATGCAGCAAATTATCATGATTATTTCTGTCACTTGACAAACATGTATGTATAAGAGATCACAGGTATTAAGATGTGTTATTGTTATGCAAATGAGTTATGACAATGCGATTAAACACAGCAGGGATCATCAGGATGCAGACCTCTTACAGCTTCGTTGCACAAAAATATTTAAGGTGGATGGTGCAGAGTTAGTCATCAAAACATCATTTATTTAATTATGTGTTAATTTAAGTCTGCTTGTTTAATTTAGGAAATTTTACACTAGGTGGGACCTTAAATAATACCTTGAAAAAATCAGTTCACCAGAAAACAGTTTGGCAGTTGGGAAATGTTCTAAAAGAATTTATTCACCCAGTTTTATCTTTTCCCATGTACGGCAAGTGGGAAGATGCTAATTTACATCCCTGATACCATAAAATCCAGTAAGAATAATGTCCTTGTATTCTGCAAAGTTACAAATCATTCTTTACACTTACTATGCTAAGTATCAAAAATGGATTTGTCCATCTTTCAATTTGGACATTTCAATTAATAGTTTATAGGGGTGGTTACTTAAAATTACTATTACAGGGGTGGTTACTGAAAATTTACTGACTGAAAGGCAAAAAGTGCATACCATGACCAGACAGCACTGCAGGGTAAGGCTTAAACAATTAAAGTTTCTTTTAATCTTGCTGCAATTTCTATATGACCCCAAACAAAAGGTACATAAAGAAGTCAACAGTCACACCTTATGCCAGCTCTTAAAATAAAAAATGATAAACAATTTTTCAACAATGTCCCCTGAACCACACATATTTTTTTTTATTTTTTTTTTTTTGGGGGGGGGGGGCTATATGAAGCTAAAAATAAGTACATAATCATTTCTAATAACAGAATAAATTTATAAAGAAACAAATTTGAGAAAATAACGACCTCATAACCTAGACAATGCTGCTTTCAATTTGTAGTATTTTATATAATCTAGAAACAGACTATAGTTTATTCCCGCTTTACAGAATGCGCGCTCATCATTTTGGTCAGTCGAAGACCAGCTACACTTGTAGAAACATCTCTGTATACAACTGTCATATGTTTATATTGTAAATAAATGTAGTTTAGATATCAACGGACTTATTATTTAATATGTTATACAATTGTATAACATGAACACAACATGGTGTCAGAAATTCTGAGGATTTAACTTGTAAATGACTTGTTAATAGCATTCAATTTATTGACAAAGTGACTTTAACAATGGATATGTCTGGAATTTCCCCACCCAGAATGGACTGGGATTCCACGAATTTACCAGATACATGGGAGAGGTTTCATAGACACGTTGAACTCATATTTAGTGGCCCATTGAAATCAAAAAATGATTCTGAGAAAATAGCGTACTTGTTAATATGGGTGGACGAGAAAGGGCGTGATATTCAGCAAGCATGGAATCTTACAGGGGATGAGAAGAAGTCGCTACAAGTACATTATGACAAATTCAAGGCACACATGCAACCTACACTGAATCCTGTTTTTGCACGTTACAAGTTTAACAATGAAAAACAAGGACAAGAATCAATAGACAAGTTCGTAACGCGATTACGTCTCTGTGCGAGAGACTGTAAATTCGGAGATAAAGAGGACGAGTTAATCAGAGACAGGATCGTGTTTGGGACAAACAGCGCACGAATAAGAGAAAAACTGATTAATGAAGGTGAAAACCTCACTCTTGTAAAAGCTATTCAAATTTCACAAAACTTTGAGTACTGTCAGAAACAAATGGAAACAATGAGTCTTGGCGAAAAACAAGCAACAAGCGTTGACGCGGTTAGACAAACCAGACATCATCAAGCAAGATCACCAACACAGAGGCAGGCACGACAACCAAGACAATACCAGGGGCAGGCACACCAACATTCGGAGCAATGTGGAAACTGCGGACTCAAACACAGTTTTAATGACAGAACAATATGCCCGGCATATGGCAAAACTTGTTTAAAGTGTAGAAAACCAAATCACTTCAAAAAGATGTGTAGATCGAAGAACTTTGTACATAATGTTGAAGAGAACTCATTGCATACATACGTTGATAATGGAAATTCTAACAATGAACAAGATATGGAGTATTTCATTGATACGGTAAGCGCTAATTTCTTTCCTACTCAAAAACCAGACCGTGCATTTGTTTCTCTCCAGCTTGGTCCAAATAATCACTCTTTGCAGTTAAAGATAGACACTGGCAGCTCAGTCAATATCATTCCGCGACAAATTTTTGAAAATCTCGGAATAAATACCCCACTAGAGGCCCCAGATAGTAAATTGACCTCCTATTCCGGAGACATGTTAAAGGTCATAGGAAAGATAGATTTACAATGCTCATACAAGCATTCTAGTATTATTGCTCCTTTCTATGTAGTGGAAACTTCCGCACCCCCACTTATAGGTTTAAGGTTAAGCCTTGATCTCGGGTTATTACACCTGACATACTCTGTGGATAAATCATTCACAAGAACCCCTGTTCCCATCAATAAACCGTTTGTCATGTCAGAATATGCAGATCTATTCAAGGGGATTGGTAAAATTCCCGGCAAATGTAAGTTGCATTTGAAAGAAAACGCATTACCTGTAGTCAACGCCCCCCGCAAGGTACCCGAAGCCTTAAAAGCAAGATTAAAGCAAGAGTTAACACGCATGGAAAGAGACGGTATCATCACAAAGGTGACAGAGCCAACAAATTGGGTCAATTCAATTGTTGTCGTTGAAAAACCTAAAACTGGCAAGCTAAGAATTTGTTTAGACCCCAAAGCACTCAATGATGCAATCTGTAGACCCCATTACCCCATGCCTACCCTTGAGGACGTCACGGCAGACCTGACAAAAGCCTCATATTTTAGCATATTAGATATTACTCATGCATACTGGAGTATAGAACTAGAGAAAGATTCGTCATTTTTGACAACTTTTTCAACCCCATTCGGGAGATACAGATATCTCCGACTACCATTTGGTATTTCGTCATCGGGTGATATTTTTCAGCAGAAAATTCATGAAATATTTCAGGGCTTACCCGGAATACATGCTATTGTAGATGATATTTTGATAAGTGGTCGCACCCAGGCAGAGCATGATGCAAACCTGCATAACGTCATGCAACGTGCAAGAGATGCTGGTATCAGGTTCAATCCTGAAAAATGTATCATAGGAGTACCAGAGGTGCCGTTTTTCGGACATATAATTTCCGCACAAGGCTTAAAGCCAGACCCGGGCAAAATTGAAGCAATTACAAGGCTTGAAGTCCCAGATACGCGCGGAAAGCTAGAAACTTTCCTCGGCATGGTTAACTACATGGCGAAATTCGCGCCAAATCTCGCAGAGGTCACTACTCCCTTAAGGAACCTCCTTCAAAAGGATGCAGAATTTGTATGGGATGAACCACAATCCCATGCGTTTCAAGAGGTCAAGAAAATTATCACTAATGCCTCAGTTCTAGGTTACTTTGACCCTGAGAAACAGCTTGTTCTTGAGTGCGATGCAAGTCAATCTGGGATCGGTTGTTGCCTTATGCAAGATGGAAGACCGATAACATACGCATCAAAAAGTCTCACAAATAGTGAGCAAATGTACGCACAAATAGAAAAAGAACTTCTGGCCATTGTATTCGGATGTAAGCGATTCCATCAATATACATATGGTAGAGATTTAATTGTTCATAGCGATCACAAGCCAATCGCATCAATCATGAAAAAACCCCTCTGTGCAGCCCCTCCAAGACTGCAGAGAATGTTACTTCAGCTTCAAAAGTACAAGGTTACTGTAGTACATGTAAGCGGGAAGGACATACCCGTTAGTGATTTCTTATCACGACAGTCACTTCCAGAAACAATGCCCAACTTGATAGAAGGCTTAGATTTGCATGTGCATTCAGTCAAAAAACAACTGTGTGTTACAGATAGGCGATTAGAGAGTATCAGGCAAGCAATTGTTCAAGACAAATCTATGCAAATCTTGAAACAAACTATACAAACTGGCTGGCCAGAAGACAGGTCACTTTGCCCTCCCGAAATAACCGATTTATGGAACCACCGAGACGAATTATCTGTAGAAGATTCATTGATATTTCGAGGTCAAAAATTGGTCATACCAGCTATGCTCCGCTCTGACATGATAAATCAGGTGCACACAGGTCATTTAGGAGTTACAAAGACAATTGAGCGGGCGAAAGACAATATGTTTTGGCCAGGAATGGCGAAACAGATTTCAGAACATGTTTTAAAATGCCCTGTATGCCTTAGGCACAGAGATTCCAATGCAAAAGAACCTTTAATGCCGCACGAGTTTCCGAGCCGACCATTTCAAAAAATTGGAACTGATATATTCCATGTTGAAGGAAAAAACTATTTGATCACAACCGACTACTATAGTCGTTTCTATGAAGTAGACTTACTTCCAGACACACGTTCAGTAACAGTTATTCAGAAGCTGAAAGTGCACATGTCCCGTTATGGTATATGCGAAATTTGCGTTAGCGACAACGGACCTCAGTTTGCATCGCAAGAATTTTTAGACTTTGCACGGAAGTGGCAATTCGAGCACAAAACATCTTCTCCATACTTCCCAAAATCAAATGGATTAGCCGAGAAAAGCGTATCAATTGCAAAATGGTTACTTATCAAGGCAAAAGAAAGTGATCAAGATCCATACATTTCATTACTAGAGTATAGAAATACCCCTCTCAGCTGCGGATTTTCACCCGCACAATTACTCATGGGTCGCAGAACAAAATCAATTGTTCCAATTACTGACGAATTGTTACAGCCTCAAACCATTCCTTCTGCCCTTGTTATGAAAAGAGAAATGCAATCAAAATCAGTCCAAAAAGAAAACTATGATAAAACAGCCAAGCCCTTGTGCCCCCTCCAGATTAATGATTCCGTGAGAATTCAATTTGGAAATATCTGGGAACCGGGCAAGGTAATAAATAAACATGACCCGAGGTCATATTCAGTTGTAACAAAGGACGGTTCTGTTTACCGACGCAACCGCCAACATCTTATGCAAACCAATGAAAATTTCTCTGAACTTGACCCCATGCAGGTCAATATCTTTGCAGAACGCGATTCTCCTGAGATAAAGCCAGCACAGAATGATTCCAGACAGGATAATGTCCAAATTTCTAAAGGCCCTTATGTAACACGGTCTGGGAGAGTAGTTAGAGATAACCAGCGCTATTCAAGTAATCAATGGGTGAAATAAATTCACTGTTAACAGATAAACGTCAATGTCTACTGACTGATACAATGCCTGACTGATACAATGTGTTGATTAAGAAAAAAGAAAATAATCAAAACAATATCAAACAAGTTGTTCATCAAATCGTTCTTATATTTTATTGTGACTATGTTTAAACAGTATATTAAAAGCTAGTTATACGTTATCATCTTAGCCACAATGAAATCTTTAAACTTAGTCAAATCTTTGGAATGTATAGTTTATCTTTATTTTCATTTTCAGTTTTATTAAAACAAGGGAGATGTAGTATTTTATATAATCTAGAAACAGACTATAGTTTATTCCCGCTTTACAGAATGCGCGCTCATCATTTTGGTCAGTCGAAGACCAGCTACACTTGTAGAAACATCTCTGTATACAACTGTCATATGTTTATATTGTAAATAAATGTAGTTTAGATATCAACGGACTTATTATTTAATGTGTTATACAATTGTATAACATGAACACAACACAATTCAGTACTGTAACTATTTCAAAGGTCAGACATATAGTTTTTCAACTTTTTTATACTCACCATGCACTTATGGTGTGCACACACAACTTTCCCATCTAACTTATCTTTATGGAGTGTACCACATACTGACTCATTCTCTTCTCCAGTATGGCAGAAGCCACACTTGTTCTCTTCCATCTCTCACTCTGAAATGTTGATTATAGTATGATGTACTTAGAAAAAAAAAATCAACTAAACAAACTAAAGTCTGTTATCAATTAAAATAACAACTAAAAAGAATTTCAAACAAATGAAAACTGAGAAATTCCTATTCTTTGGCCCCCCTCTGACTCTATTTAAACTTTTGAATGTATGCATATTTATCAGTATAAAAAAAAACAATAAGAAAAACAATAAGTATAATACAGTAAAATAGAAATAATTTTCCTAAAATTGGTACAGTATTTACAAAATAAAAAAAGAATACAATGATTCTTTAAAATACATTAATATGTAACAATTTCCAGTAATAATCATTAATAATTGCTTGGAAGAACAATGCAGATGAAATGAGGTATTGCTATCAGTGTTGTTAGTGACCAATAGGCAATCTCCTGGATTAGACCCCTATGTATTTTTTCAGGAGTAAAACTTGTATATAATAAAGTAAAGAAAACGGAATGAACCTTATTTATACTCCTGGTTTAGACCCCGGGGTCTATTCCAGGATATAGCCGACCAATAACTAACTGGAAAATGTTATCAACTGTCACTGTACTGCCAAAACTGGAAATATTTACCACTGTTAGTGACCTGACATGTCGCAGACATACAAAAAAATAAATCTTTGGATTATTTGAAATAAAAGAATAAAAAATGAGTTCTCAGAATTTTCAAACTAATCCCAGTCATGTGGCTTTCTACTGAAAAATGTATGCGGTTACGAATAAAGGTGGGAACGAAACGAACTCCCACCAAATTTCAGCCTAATTTGCAAAATCGTTGACATTTAAACTGTTTCTGTCAGATGCAAACTAGAATATTACGTAAACTTTACCGAAAAATTTGGAACTTTACCAGTTGTATAGACTCAAACAGCGTAACAATTAAATTTTGAATATTTTTATTTGAGCAAAACGACATCGGTGTTCATGAAATTATCCCGGAACAACCTCTTTTCGTCCACCTAAGGGAATTCTTAAATGTATCAAAGTCAAAGGACCTGTATTCCACTTTAAACTATCAATAACTTTAACGCTATTACCAAGTTAAATCAGCGTGAAAAAAAATAAAATTCTTACCTTTTCTGGATTGTTTGTATTTTAAACAAGAAAGTGGGTCATCATTAGGTCTCACTTGGGCTTTATCCAACATGTTTTCGTCCACCCAAAACCTCTACCATACAATTGGCCGAGGTGTTAGGTTACTAAATTTAACTGTTTTTTCTAGGAAAGAACATTTTTACAGTCTAAAACTCCAGAATTTGAACAAATGGAACTTTTTTCAACTAATTATGAACTGTCAAACTTATTTACAATTGGTTGTCTTTATGTTGATATTACTGTGAGCAGCAAGAGGGACACAAAAATGTGTCTCCCCTCCTTATGACCCTCACAGAGGTACAGAAAGCCAAATGGACCCAGCCTGCACATTTATCACACTGGCCCCAAGAAACAATGACTATATATGGTCTCTTACTCATGTCTGGGCTAAACCTTTTACACACTACACACTTTTCTGACTCACTCACTTCATCATCTTCAGAACTATCAACTGTTTCCAAGTGTTCAGCAGGGTTTAATTTAGTTCTGGGCTTTTTTGAATTTTTTTCCTTGAGGTTCCTGGTTTGTATGCAGTGCATGGTCTTTTGTTTTCTTTACCTGAGGATTTTTTAGGTTTTGCTTTGGTAACTGGGTGCTTATCATAGTGAGCTTTTATTTTTTCAATGATGACATCTTCAGTAATGGCCTTACCTCCTACTATTTTACTCAAAGTGTTTCTTGTTTTCTTAGCAGTTTGTACATTTTCTAAGACTTTTCCACCTCTTGTAGTTAAAAACTCTTCAGCAACAGACAATTCACTCTGCTCAACATGGACTGTATCACCATTATCTCTGCTAAAAGAAGATGCAGGAGCAATTTGGTGGTCAGATATAGCATCCCTGTTAAATGGGAAGATACCACATCTCTTGAATGCTGCCTGGATATTACTTGGACAAAGAGTAGAGTTGTATACCTTACATGCCAAGTGTGCTACTTCATGACGTGTGGCCAAACACCCTCCAGACTCTCTCATGTAGTGATGTACTGCGGCATTCCAGGCAATTTCAAAAGGCCCAAAACAACTTACATCTAGTGGTTGGAGAAGGTGGCTACAGTGGGGAGGTAATACAAACAGAATAATATTTTCAGTGTTAGCCCATTCTATTAAACTCAGGGACACGTGACTCTTGTGACCATCATACAAGATCAAAACAGGTTCCTCGGGACATCTGTTAGGTAAGTATTTAAGAAGGTGGTTCTTCATGTAGTGTTCAAAGATTTCAGTATTTGACCACCCTGTAGGAGACACAGTCCCATCTGCTCCTGGTGAAGCCCCCTCTAACAAGGTATCTAGCATTCTTGTTCCAGGGAAGACAAAGTAAGGTGGGACCTGCTGTCCTACACCATTCACACATCCAATCACAGAGACAGTTTTAGATTTCCCTGATGTAATGGCTTGAGTTTTTTTATTGTACCTACCAGACACAACCTTAGGTGGTTTGTGTTCAGTTTTAAGTCCCTTTTCATCAACATTGTACATCAGATGAGGTTTTGCAGCTAGATGATACTTTATTAAAATGTTGTTTAAATGATCAAAGTATCTGTCTAGTACTTCACGGGTAGCACATTTTGCCCTTGCAACCTCAAGACTTCTAGGTTTTTTGATTTTCAGGTTAGGCCACTTTTCAAGAAATTTGTATAACCAACGGTCAGTTAGTGGATGGCTTTTGTCTCTCAGTCCTAAACTTACAGCATAATCAGTAGCAAGGTGAATTGTCTCTTGGCGACTATAGCCATAACCAATTTCTGCCATAGTTTCTAAATGTTTACCAAAAAGTACCTCCTGGTCCTCAGTAAAAAGTGGAGGGGTTCCAGATTTAAGCACATCAATATGGATCTTTCCATCTAGTCTGTCCATCAAAGTCCTCCTTGGGATACCAAAAGCCTGTGCAGCTTTTCTAATAGACATTTTGTTTTCTTTTACAGCCAGGTATGCTTGAACCATCTTATCACTATCATAGTCTCTATACTTCCCTCTTGTAGGGCCAATTCTCTGAAAAAAAATTATTGAAAACCTGATAAAAGCAACAAAATCAATACCTGTGTTTATTCAATTAAAATCCAATTAGTTGAAAATCAATCACAATAGCGTAAGAACCGTGCACATTTAGGAATAGGAATAAAGAAATAACAGAAACGATGTTATACGGTATGGTATAGGTTTTGGGGCCCTGGTAATATGTAAAACATGACAGACGCCAACACTTTTATTTTAGATTGACATAAGTGTAATAAGATGGCAAATTATTTGGAGTAAATTTAGTAATAGTGAAAATGGCGTAAAAAACACTTATTTAAGTAAAAAGTTTGTTTTTTTACCGTTCTTATTTCCATTTCTCTTCAGTTGAAGTTGTTTGACATTTGTGCGTCTTTCGTAAACAAATAGCGCGAGCACTTCCGGAAATTACGTAAAAATCGCCGTGTTTTAGGTATTTTCAGGGGCCGGACGATGAAACTCACTTAAAACATGGCGGCGCCCACGAAAACAGCAAGGATTGGGTTGTTATTTGACGACCCTAGTCTTGAAAACTCCTGGTTTTTAGTAGATTTTTCAAGACATGCCAAAATAAGTGATATAGAATCAGAAATTAAAGAATGTTTTTCGTCAGATGCCTGTGGGAAAGTTGTATTGAAAATCAACAATTTTCTGTTGCCATCCGCCAGCAGCTGTAAATTGTTCAGGGAAAATGATATTGTATCTGTCAGGTGTGACTTTTACATTTTTTATGACATATATTTTATAAATTGAAAGTATGCAAGAGTTTTTATCATGTGTCAAGTTATTATTCTGCATTGCATACAATCATGGAATTTTCAGGGCACATCCTTAACTGCTGATGAATTAGCTGACGATAAAGATTATATAGTAAATGGCAGTGGCTACTGTTATGGAACCATAATCCTAGCCCTCAATAGTAAATTGCTGACCATATAGGTAAAGAAGGATTATCGGAAAATGTAGTAATATTATTTAGACCAAATGGTCTTCATATTAAGTGTCATTGGCAAGGTGTGAATTCTGTTTTTACCATTTATTTCTCACCATTTTTTTTTATTGTTTTTAGTTTAAATAATAAAGATGAATTTTTACTTAAATTCTGTATGTTTTAGCCTTTCATGCACTTTTGGCTTGAATTGTGAAATGTTCCATTCTTTGAGGTGTTAACATTATACATGACAATTAAACAAAATATCTCTAAGTCATTTGACAAGTATTTGCCACTTTATGAGTATTTTCTGGACTGGTAAACACCAGGGTTGGAATTTACCACCCAACGTTATGAGTGGGCAATCAAACTCGCAACCTCTGGACCACTGAATATATATATACATATATACATGTACAGAAGTTGAGAAGTCAGTTGGTCAGTGTTAGTTTGTATATTATATTAAATGTGTATTAGACTCATCAGACCGCTTGAGTTGCTAACTTGCTATCAAAGTTTGATTGTATAATTGAGCGTTTGACATGACCAAACATTAATTTACTAAAAAAATCATTGTTCTAAGTAACTATGAATTCATAAAATTGTATAGACACATTTATGCTAACTTTTGGAAATGTCTTGAAAATTAATGATTATTTTTAAGTTTTGAAATAATTTTTTAGAATATTTTGTCAAAAAGATAAATTTCATGTGTACAGGGTGATTGGTAAATAGGATGATGTTATGGTTTTAAAGTTTTAACTCTGGGTTTTTTTATCTTAGGTTTGAAAAACCTGTCCAGAGTGAGATACAGGCATCTTGTGATACAGACTGTCTTTCTAGAAAGAGGGTATGCTCCAGAATAGATGGCAATACTGAGGATATTGTGTTTGGTCATTCATCTGCTGGAAGACATGAATTACAGGACTATAAAACAAAGAAAAGAAGACATTCAGAAATGGATAGTAATCTGGAAAACTCAGGTGCGTCATAATACCCCAAACACAAAATGTGTAGGGGCTATATTGGATTAGCTTTATGTCCATCCATCCATCTGTCTGTCTGTCCATCCATCAGACCCAGGTCCATAGCTCAAAAGTCAAGGTCACAGTCACTAGTTAAAGGTGAAAAATTTGATTATGGACCTTGTCCAGACCATAACTTCTCCATCCATGGAAGGATTTTATAATATCTTGGCATTTTTATTTATGTTGATGAGACAGTGTGTCAGGTGTAAGACAGAGGTCTATAGCTCAAAGTTCAAGGTCACAGTGGCTGGTTAAAGGTGAAAAATGTTGTTAATAGACTTTGTCCACACCATAACTTCTCAATTGCATGTAAGGATTTTAAAATGCCTTGGCATGTTTGTTCACCTTGATAAAGTGGTGTGTTGTGTGAAAAACCCAGGACCGTAGCTCAAAGATCAAGGTCACATTCAGTTGTTACAGGTAAAAAATGTTGATTAAAGATCTTGTCCGGGCCATATCCTCACATGCATGGAAGAATTTTAAATTATATTTGCATATTTGTTCACCTTGATGAGATGGAATGCCAGGTGTGAGACCCAGGTCCATAGCTCAAAGGTCAAGGTCACAGTCACTGATCAGAGTTAAAAAATGTTGATGAAAGACTTCTGGGCCGTAACTTTTCTAAAGATTTTTAAACACCTTTACATGTTTATTTATCAAGATGAGACAATGTTCCATATGGAAGACATGAGTGTCTAGCTCAAAGGTAAAGGTCACAGTTACTCGTCAAACTGTACACCTTGTCTGGGCCATAGCTTTTATATACAAGTAAGGATTTTCAAATATCTTGGCATGTATGTTCACCGTGGAAAGGCTTTGTGTCACGTTTAAGTCTTAGGTCCATACTTCAAAGGTCAAGATCACAGTGACTGGTCAAAAGTCAAAGATGTTGATGATAGATCTTGTCTTGGCCATAATTCTCCATACATGGGAGGCAAATATTTCACCTTCCTGGTTAATTGTCTTCTTGGTATTTTATGACTTCCTATTACATCATACCATAAAATAAAATACTTTCATAAGCATGTTTGTTCATTCCACTGCTGTGCAAGAATTTTTCATGGAACCCTTTTAGTTGCAAAGCCTTCAGTCCGAAGTGGAGTGTGGGGGTATTTGTCACTTATTTGACAAGCTGTAGTTGTACCAGTATTTGCAGACCTTAATCCAGAAAATGACTCTAAGCAGTAACATTTAATTAACTGTCAGAAATAATGTACAGAATAGCTTTACTTGCCTATAAATATTTTTTTAATTATGAATTTTACTGGTACTGGTAGTACTTGAAACTCGTTAGGAAAAAAATGCTAATGTCTGTGTATAAATTAATTTAAAATTATGAAAAGTCGTAAGTTGATTTTTAGCACTGTAATTATATATATGTAAGTTTTAGAAAGGTACTGTTTTCTCCAAAACCCTTCTTCATTGTACAAACATTCAAATGATGCAAAATTTTTAGAGTGTTTTTTTTTTATTGATTTCAATAACTTAACCATTATGCAGACACTGGAAAGAAGCACAAGTCCTCCAAGCACAAAAATAAGAAACATAGTGAGGAATTCATGCAGCATGGGGAATTGATACATGAACTTGCAATAACAGATAAAGGTAAGGAAGCCAATTCAAGTTAAGACAAGAGACATTGTTAAGAAAATTGAAACAAACAGAGGTACAGGTAGGAAACAAATGAAGGTAAGCTGTAAGGATAAGAAAAAAAATAAGGTAGGGATAAGAAACATATAAAAGTAAACTGTAAAGATTAGAAACAAATTAAGGTAAGGATAAGAAATAAACAAAGGTAAGGATAAGAAATAAACAAAGGTATGGATAAGAAAAAAATGAAGGCATGGATAAGAAGCAAATAAAGGTGAACTGTAAAGATTAGAAACAAATTAAGGTAAGGATAAGAAATAAACAAAGGTATTGATAAGAAAAAAAATGAAGGCATGGATAAGAAACAAATAAAGGTAAACTGTAAAGATTAGAAACAAATTAAGGTAAGGATAAGAAATAAACAAAGGTAAGGATAAAAAAATAAACAAGGGTATGGATAAGAAACAAATGAAGGTATGGATAAGAAACAAACAATGGTGTGGATAAGAAACAAATGAAGGTATGGATAAGAAACAAATGAAGGTATGGATAAGAAACAAACAATGGTGTGGATAAGAAACCAATGAAGGTATGGATAAGAAACAAACAATGGTGTGGATAAGAGACAAATGAAGGTATGGATAAGAAACACATGAAGGTATGGATAAGAAACAAATGAAGGTATGGATAAGAAATAAACAAAGGTATTGATAAGAAACAAATGAAGGTATGGATAATGAACAAATGAAGGTATGGATAAGAAACAAATGAAGGTATGGATAAGAAATAAATGAAGGTATGGATAGGAAACAAATGAATGTAAACTGTGAGGATCAGAATAGTAATAAAGGTAATGATAAGGAACAAATAAAGGTAATGATAAGAAAAAAAGTAAAGGTAAACTGTCAGGATAAGAAACAAATAAAGGTTAGGATAAGAAACAAATGAAGGTAAACTTTTAGAAGAAACAGGGTATGGATAAGAAACAAAGGTAATGTTAAGAAACAAATAAAGGTAAGGATAAGAAACAAATGAAGAAACAAAGAATGGTAAGGATAAGAAGCTAATAAAGGCAATGATGAGAAAAAGTGAAGGTAAACTGTAAGGATAAGGAGCAAAGAATGGTTAGAAAAAAACAAAGGTAAGAATATGGAAAAAAAATAAAGGTAACAATATGTTTATTTTAAATCCCAGAAAAAGAATATCCATGGACAAGAAACATCAACAGCTTTTACAAAAGAAGAATTTCAATGAAATACCAGTTTAAATTAGGGTGTAATTGTAATTCTTTACATGTTTTCTTGAAGTATTTGAATGAAGTTTTCTTTTTTGTAATATCATTTTAGATAGAAAATAACATTTAAGTGAAGATACCTGTTAAATGAGAAACAATTAAGCTCTGTACACTTGCATAATACATGAGGTTTGAAGATTATTTGTGTATCAGTGGAGTATAAGACAACTGGTAGAAAATACAGTTGAGAATTGGATTGAACAAGGATAGAGAAACAACCAAGTCAGTTATTATAATCATGCTTTAAATAAAGTGTCACAGAAATATTTGGAAGTTTCAATCTTTTTTATATACATGTATTTTAGATCAATATAAAGCCAAGAAGTCTAAAGGAAGAAAAGATAATGCAGAAAAAGACAATGATTCTGAAAACAGAAACATGGCCAGTGGTGATGCCATGCAAAATGGTGATGAACTGGTTTCAAAGAAATCAAAAACAAAGGAAAAGAAGGAAAAGGATAAGTCAGAACCAGATATGTCAGAATCTGAGAATGAATTGTTCAAATTATGGCCCTAGGGTCGAAATTGGCCCTGCTCAGTGGCTGATGGGTTTTCTTTCTATACATATAAAAAAAGTGATCTCTGAAACCGAGAAAGCTAGAGCTTAGATATTTGACATGAAACATTGTCTGGTGGACCTATATCAAGATTGTTTAAATTGTAGCCTAGGGGCAAAGTTGGCCCTGCCCCAGGGGACTCATTGACCTCCTTTTTTGTTATTTGATATACAGCTATGAAATTTGGACCATATGCACAGTTTCAGATGTAGATATGAGCTGGCCTAGATTTTGACCTAGTGAACTACTTTCTTGTTTTTCGATGTACAGCTATGAAATTTGTACCATGTGCACAGTTTTAGATAAAAAATTGAAATTTGATATCAACTGACCTAAATTTTGACCTAGTGACATACTTTCTTGTTTTTTTAGGTACAGCTATGAAATTTGGACCATATGCACAATTTCAGATGTCGAATTGGACTCTTATATTAGGTGACATTAATTTTGACCTAATGACCTACTTTTTTGTTGTTTGATGTACAGCTTTGAAATTTGGACTATGTATATAGAAAAAAAATTAACAATGTATTTTGCATGAAGTATGGTCTATTGACCAACATTGTTCAAATTCTTGTAATAAACACTAGCTTTCTCCACTTTCACACTAATAACAGTCTGTCCTCAGGTGAGCGCTTTGGGGCCAATGGCCCCCTTGTCAATTGGCTTCTTACTCTTTACCAGTATTCAGAGCAGAATGAAAGAAATTCTTTTACCTTGATGAAAGTTTTATTCCAAATACATACATGAAGTCCAAAAGGATCATTCCATCAGAATGTGTAAATATAGATTAAATAATTGTCCTTCACTCTAAAAAATTATTTTGTGTCTGTACATTTTAAAAGTGTACCACTGCAGTTTATTTTGCCATTATGTAAGAATTCTTGATAAAAACACAATAAATTAAAAGTTCGTTTTGACAGTGATACGCATTTTTTGTGGTAGAAAAACAAGTAACCATCCTCGTGTCCAATTCACCATCTTTATACATATCATTTTTTATGTTAATAACTTGTCTGTTAGTCCCATCTGTGATAATGAAAAACTGCTTTCCAGACATCAAAATATTAAGTTAACCTGTACTACAAATTGTTCCAGGTTTTGCTACTTTCTCTCCAGTTTTGCCTCACAAATCTTTCACCCATACACCAGATCTGCTAGACTTCAGTTATATGATATTTAATATCAAAATTGGTGACCGTATTTATATTACCTGCTGACAAACAACATATCAAACTAGCAGAACAATTATCAGAAAGTAGCAAAAATAAAAGCATTGTTTGAGCCAGAAAATTAGTGAATAAGTAGAACAGAAATATATTTGATTACATTCAACAAAGAATGAAAAAGCAAAAACAGTTACAAAAAGAAACAGAGATGTGTCCATAGGACATGGATTTCCGCCCCCAAAATACCCAGATGCGTAAGTTCACATGCAGACAACTATTCTTAGAAAGTTCCATGGCTCTAGCAGTTATACACTTGGAGTTACATGCGACACAAGTCTAAAAATGCTATTTTTTGCTTAGTGAGGGGGCACACCTCTGCTGATCTCCAATAAATTTGCGTCAAAATAACCAGATGCGTAAGTTCACATGCTTACAACTAATCTTAGAAAGTGTAATGGCTCTAGCAGCTATACGTTTGGAGTTACAAGCAACACTAGTCTAAAAATGCTAGTTTTTGCTTAGTGAGGGGGCATAACTCTGTCGATCTCCGACAAATTTGCGTCAAAATACCCAGGTGCATAAGTTCACATGCTGACAACTATTCTTATAAAGTTTCATGGCTCTAGCAGTTATACGTTTGGAGTCAAACGCGATACAAACAGGTCTACATACGGACAGCCGGACGACAGACAAGGGCAAATCTATATCCCGCTCCCCCTCCCCAAAGTGGCGGGGACATAAATACAAAAACATATATTCATATTATCTAATACAATGTAAATAAATCTCTTTATGTATTTAGCGCTGTTGAAGAATGATTACCAAATAATGGAATTATGCATTTCATCTCTTGTTTTATGGTCAGCTACAATCAGAGTGTTTCTCGTCGGTACCGGCTCATATGACTGACGCCCTCTGCAGAGGTTAGTTATTAGGTCGTTGGGGTTAGTTGTAGATACAGATACATCCTGAGACACACCTATTTCTTAACGTTTCATAAACTCCAGTGATTGTGGGTATTTGAGGATGCTAAATAATTTATAGTACTGCTGCATGTTGACTGTACCATATTAGATACTCCAAAAACGTAACGTTTAAACCAAAGAGTTGTAAGAAATTTGACTGCAAGAAATGATGGTCTCCCGTTTTCAATTGGCAAGAGTTTTCCATTGTTAAAGTCTCGCGATTTTCAACTAGAAAATTTACAGAGTTTTACCTGTCGTTTTCAACTGACAGAATCAAGAGGGTTTAAAGGCAAACAAAAAGCTGAATGACCGAATCAGCAGACAGGCATAATAAGTTTTAATTGATACATGTAGTTTTGTCATTTTTAAGGCCTTTGTCATTTTTAACAGCAACAAGAAGGGTTTTAAGAGATTAAGTATGTTCTGTGACTTTCTACTTGCATTGCTAAACTTGTTTTAGAGTAAAATATCATATGGATTCTAACTGGGAAAAATGACACTAGCATTTACAACTAACAATGGATTATTAACTGCGCATGGAAACTTGAAGAAAAGGAAAATAAAAATCATGGCTTACAGTAAAGCTCGTGTTTCTTTACGGATATCTGCAAAAGAGATTTTTTCTGAACTCTGCCTCATCTATGGTTTAGCTAAGAACAGATTTTTTCTGGGCTAAAAAAGTTCAAAGGGATGAAAATAGTGTTTAACTTTCAAGACAAATAACTGTCCAGGCAGCCCTGTGTTACAGCAAAGAAAATAAGAAAAAAGGCATGTATGCTAGAAGAAGAGTAACGATTTACTAATTCTATTTCTTAAACAACTCATACTTCATCATTGTTTTCAAAAATAATAAAAATAAAAAAAAGGAAATTGAAAATTGGGGAAAGATACTGCTAGACAAGCCCTAACTATCTTGATTCTAAGAAAATAATGATACTTAAATACCTAAAGATGTTAAAAGTTAGTATCGAACTGCATGAAATTAAACGCGCGATACTCTAAAATACCCAAAATTTTGACATGTCTGCAACACGTAACATCTACATCTCCATTTTGACACGTGAGTGCAATATCAATCAATGGTGTATGAAATTGCTGAATTCTGAAAGTATGTAAGTGATGTTTAATAAAGTTTTATAAATCACGATTTATGTTTCAACATCTCCGTATCAACAGATGATTATGCGTCATCTAGTAGTTCTTTATCGGTACGACTGTTAACGAAGTTTTCCCTTACAAACAGACATTGTCAAGATTGATAATCAGGCGATTCCTTTACCGCAAATTTAGAAAATTAGCCGAAGAAAGATGAAAGGGGTCTGATGACTTTGTTCGAACCTGCAAAATCGTAAAAATAATTTTCAACACCTCGGTTAGAGACTATTGCTCAATATATCTAAAGTTCAAATGAGCTTGGAATGACGAAACTGACCGTCCTATAGGGCAGTGCCAATATTTCGTTCTCAAGATATACATGTAGTTTAAAGAATTATTTTCATTTCGCTAAGGCATACTTTTGAACTGACCTTTTCCGTCTCTATTTTACTCAGTAGAGTACAAAATGTTATAAATACATATGTGGAATCTTAAAACTTGGTTTGTTTATTTTATGTATAGTTCTGTCAAAACGATTTGTAAACTAACATCAAAACTTAAGTCAAAAAGGAAAGATATTTCTTAGATGTCAATTAAATTCAAGAAAAAGTTTATTGGTTTAGCTTATACGATCAATTGAATTAAGTGGGGCGGGATTGAAATCTGTCTTCGAATTATGGACGAATTCGTGAAACTAGAATACGACAAAAGTTTCATCATTGTAACAAAATACTGAAGAATTTCAACTCGTGTGTTTTTCCCAATAATTGCACGTGTAAACTTCCTATAGAAAAGACAAGTTGGGTGAAAGAATTTTTCTACAGAGATTTTTTCGGTTGTGCAATTTTCGTTTTGTAGTCTGTAGATACTTTATTAGCAAAATAAAACCTTAAGAAGGTCTATACTTTCAAGTCTTAGTTCCCCTGTAGTCTAGTTTACGAGCCGTTCGGTCCCTTAATTTCATTTGAACCTAAGGATATTGCCATTCAGTACATGTTGCCAGTCAGAAATATGTATCAATATCCTGAAGCAGAAAGGATGTCTGAAAGCTAGACTAAAGTTACCCTACGGTAATTTCCTTCATTTATTCAAGATCTGAATCACGAAATAAAAAGTTTCGTAAGTCAGAATCGTAGTTCGAAAAAATATATTTTCTATACAGATATTTTTCACTGGAAGATTGCAGTATGATTCTGATATTTTTAAAATCTCGTGTTGTTGTTTTAATTTTACCGGAATGGACAAAAGTTCGACCTATTATTCCGGAATAACTCGTAGTACGATGTTTTAGCTAAGACGACCTTATTTTTGACCTTGACATCACGTGACCTGTTATAAACAAAACACGTGTGAAGACGATACGGAGGATCTTTCGAAAATTCAGGTTTGTACATTGTATTTGTAAATGGCAGATGTGAGATTTGGACTCAGAATATGTACTTAATGTTCAGAGACAGCAAATGGGACCTGTATTATTTATAGATTTATTTAAATGTCCACAGCAATTAACAAATTCATAGGGTCATGGTCACCAATCCTAGAACTGAAGTTATCGGATAGCCCTGTTTTCAAACCACAAGCAATTATCACACAATTCAAGATTCAAACTACAACCTTTGACCCGGTGTAGTAATAAAAAAATTCACTCGCTTTTTACAAAATTACTTCCCTTCGTATCATCTCCGCTATTTGTCCTGGCACATGAATTTGGTAATGAAAATTGCACGATTATGATCAGGTTATTCAGTTAATATATAAATTTAAGACAAGTAAAAAAAATCAAAAAAAATCAGTTTTTGACCTTATACATCCCTGATCCCTTAGAAAAACACAACAAAACTTATTTTTCTCTATCCGACGGCGAGGTGAAAATTCGGGATCGTATTAAATCTTACATAATGGCAAAATAAACTGCAGTGGTACACTTTTAAAATGTACAGACACAAAATAATTTTTTAGAGTGAAGGACAATTATTTAATCTATATTTACACATTCTGATGGAATGATCCTTTTGGACTTCATGTATGTATTTGGAATAAAACTTTCATCAAGGTAAAAGAATTTCTTTCATTCTGCTCTGAATACTGGTAAAGAGTAAGAAGCCAATTGACAAGGGGGCCATTGGCCCCAAAGCGCTCACCTGAGGACAGACTGTTATTAGAGTGAAAGTGGAGAAAGCTAGTGTTTATTACAAGAATTTGAACAATGTTGGTCAATAGACCATACTTCATGCAAAATACATTGTTATTTTTTTTTCTATATACATAGTCCAAATTTCAAAGCTGTACATCAAACAACAAAAAAGTAGGTAATTAGGTCAAAATTAATGTCACCTAATATAAGAGTCCAATTCGACATCTGAAATTGTGCATATGGTCCAAATTTCATAGCTGTACCTAAAAAAACAAGAAAGTATGTCACTAGGTCAAAATTTAGGTCAGCTGATATCAAATTTCAATTTTTTATCTAAAACTGTGCACATGGTACAAATTTCATAGCTGTACATCGAAAAACAAGAAAGTAGTTCACTAGGTCAAAATCTAGGCCAGCTCATATCTACATCTGAAACTGTGCATATGGTCCAAATTTCATAGCTGTATATCAAATAACAAAAAAGGAGGTCAATGAGTCCCCTGGGGCAGGGCCAACTTTGCCCCTAGGCTACAATTTAAACAATCTTGATATAGGTCCACCAGACAATGTTTCATGTCAAATATCTAAGCTCTAGCTTTCTCGGTTTCAGAGATCACTTTTTTTATATGTATAGAAAGAAAACCCATCAGCCACTGAGCAGGGCCAATTTCGACCCTAGGGCCATAATTTGAACAATTCATTCTCAGATTCTGACATATCTGGTTCTGACTTATCCTTTTCCTTCTTTTCCTTTGTTTTTGATTTCTTTGAAACCAGTTCATCACCATTTTGCATGGCATCACCACTGGCCATGTTTCTGTTTTCAGAATCATTGTCTTTCTCTGCATTATCTTTTCTTCCTTTAGACTTCTTGGCTTTATATTGATCTAAAATACATGTATATAAAAAAGATTGAAACTTCCAAATATTTCTGTGACACTTTATTTAAAGCATGATTATAATAACTGACTTGGTTGTTTCTCTATCCTTGTTCAATCCAATTCTCAACTGTATTTTCTACCAGTTGTCTTATACTCCACTGATACACAAATAATCTTCAAACCTCATGTATTATGCAAGTGTACAGAGCTTAATTGTTTCTCATTTAACAGGTATCTTCACTTAAATGTTATTTTCTATCTAAAATGATATTACAAAAAAGAAAACTTCATTCAAATACTTCAAGAAAACATGTAAAGAATTACAATTACACCCTAATTTAAACTGGTATTTCATTGAAATTCTTCTTTTGTAAAAGCTGTTGATGTTTCTTGTCCATGGATATTCTTTTTCTGGGATTTAAAATAAACATATTGTTACCTTTATTTTTTTTCCATATTCTTACCTTTGTTTTTTTCTAACCATTCTTTGCTCCTTATCCTTACAGTTTACCTTCACTTTTTCTCATCATTACCTTTATTAGCTTCTTATCCTTACCATTCTTTGTTTCTTCATTTGTTTCTTATCCTTACCTTTATTTGTTTCTTAACATTACCTTTGTTTCTTATCCATACCCTGTTTCTTCTAAAAGTTTACCTTCATTTGTTTCTTATCCTAACCTTTATTTGTTTCTTATCCTGACAGTTTACCTTTACTTTTTTTCTTATCATTACCTTTATTTGTTCCTTATCATTACCTTTATTACTATTCTGATCCTCACAGTTTACATTCATTTGTTTCCTATCCATACCTTCATTTATTTCTTATCCATACCTTCATTTGTTTCTTATCCATACCTTCATTTGTTTCTTATCCATACCTTCATTTGTTTCTTATCAATACCTTTGTTTATTTCTTATCCATACCTTCATTTGTTTCTTATCCATACCTTCATGTGTTTCTTATCCATACCTTCATTTGTCTCTTATCCACACCATTGTTTGTTTCTTATCCATACCTTCATTGGTTTCTTATCCACACCATTGTTTGTTTCTTATCCATACCTTCATTTGTTTCTTATCCATACCTTCATTTGTTTCTTATCCACACCATTGTTTGTTTCTTATCCATACCTTCATTTGTTTCTTATCCATACCCTTGTTTATTTTTTTATCCTTACCTTTGTTTATTTCTTATCCTTACCTTAATTTGTTTCTAATCTTTACAGTTTACCTTTATTTGTTTCTTATCCATGCCTTCATTTTTTTTCTTATCAATACCTTTGTTTATTTCTTATCCTTACCTTAATTTGTTTCTAATCTTTACAGTTCACCTTTATTTGCTTCTTATCCATGCCTTCATTTTTTTCTTATCCATACCTTTGTTTATTTCTTATCCTTACCTTTGTTTATTTCTTATCCTTACCTTAATTTGTTTCTAATCTTTACAGTTTACTTTTATATGTTTCTTATCCCTACCTTATTTTTGTTCTTATCCTTACAGCTTACCTTCATTTGTTTCCTACCTGTACCTCTGTTTGTTTCAATTTTCTTAACAATGTCTCTTGTCTTAACTTGAATTGGCTTCCTTACCTTTATCTGTTATTGCAAGTTCATGTATCAATTCCCCATGCTGCATGAATTCCTCACTATGTTTCTTCTTTTTGTGCTTGGAGGACTTGTGCTTCTTTCCAGTGTCTGCATAATGGTTAAGTTATTGAAATCAATAAAAAAAACACTCTAAAAATTTTGCATCATTTGAATGTTTGTAAAATGAAGAAGGGTTTTGGAGAAAACAGTACCTTTCTAAAACTTACATATATATAATTACAGTGCTAAAAATCAACTTACGACTTTTCATAATTTTAAATTAATTTATACACAGACATTAGCATTTTTTTCCTAACGAGTTTCAAGTACTACCAGTACCAGTAAAATTCATAATTAAAAAAATATTTATAGGCAAGTAAAGCTATTCTGTACATTATTTCTGACAGTTAATTAAATGTTACTGCTTAGAGTCATTTTCTGGATTAAGGTCTGCAAATACTGGTACAACTACAGCTTGTCAAATAAGTGACAAATACCCCCACACTCCACTTCGGACTGAAGGCTTTGCAACTAAAAGGGTTCCATGAAAAATTCTTGCACAGCAGTGGAATGAACAAACATGCTTATGAAAGTATTTTATTTCATGGTATGATGTAATAGGAAGTCATAAAATACCAAGAAGACAATTAACCAGGAAGGTGAAATATTTGCCTCCCATGTATGGAGAATTATGGCCAAGACAAGATCTATCATCAACATCTTTGACCTTTGACCAGTCACTGTGATCTTGACCTTTGAAGTATGGACCTAAGACTTAAACGTGACACAAAGCCTTTCCACGGTGAACATACATGCCAAGATATTTGAAAATCCTTACTTGTATATAAAAGCTATGGCCCAGACAAGGTGTACAGTTTGACGAGTAACTGTGACCTTTACCTTTGAGCTAGACACTCATGTCTTCCATATGGAACATTGTCTCATCTTGATAAATAAACATGTAAAGGTGTTTCAAAATCTTTAGAAAAGTTACGGCCCAGAAGTCTTTCATCAACATTTTTTAACTCTGATCAGTGACTGTGACCTTGACCTTTGAGCTATGGACCTGGGTCTCACACCTGGCATTCCATCTCATCAAGGTGAACAAATATGCAAATATAATTTAAAATTCTTCCATGCATGTGAGGATATGGCCCGGACAAGATCTTTAATCAACATTTTTTACCTGTAACAACTGAATGTGACCTTGATCTTTGAGCTACGGTCCTGGGTTTTTCACACAACACACCACTTTATCAAGGTGAACAAACATGCCAAGGCATTTTAAAATCCTTACATGCAATTGAGAAGTTATGGTGTGGACAAAGTCTATTAACAACATTTTTCACCTTTAACCAGCCACTGTGACCTTGAACTTTGAGCTATAGACCTCTGTCTTACACCTGACACACTGTCTCATCAACATAAATAAAAATGCCAAGATATTATAAAATCCTTCCATGGATGGAGAAGTTATGGTCTGGACAAGGTCCATAATCAAATTTTTCACCTTTAACTAGTGACTGTGACCTTGACTTTTGAGCTATGGACCTGGGTCTGATGGATGGACAGACAGACAGATGGATGGATGGACATAAAGCTAATCCAATATAGCCCCTACACATTTTGTGTTTGGGGTATTATGACGCACCTGAGTTTTCCAGATTACTATCCATTTCTGAATGTCTTCTTTTCATTGTTTTATAGTCCTGTAATTCATGTCTTCCAGCAGATGAATGACCAAACACAATATCCTCAGTATTGCCATCTATTCTGGAGCATACCCTCTTTCTAGAAAGACAGTCTGTATCACAAGATGCCTGTATCTCACTCTGGACAGGTTTTTCAAACCTAAGATAAAAAAACCCAGAGTTAAAACTTTAAAACCATAACATCATCCTATTTACCAATCACCCTGTACACATGAAATTTATCTTTTTGACAAAATATTCTAAAAAATTATTTCAAAACTTAAAAATAATCATTAATTTTCAAGACATTTCCAAAAGTTAGCATAAATGTGTCTATACAATTTTATGAATTCATAGTTACTTAGAACAATGATTTTTTTTAGTAAATTAATGTTTGGTCATGTCAAACGCTCAATTATACAATCAAACTTTGATAGCAAGTTAGCAACTCAAGCGGTCTGATGAGTCTAATACACATTTAATATAATATACAAACTAACACTGACCAACTGACTTCTCAACTTCTGTACATGTATATATGTATATATATATTCAGTGGTCCAGAGGTTGCGAGTTTGATTGCCCACTCATAACGTTGGGTGGTAAATTCCAACCCTGGTGTTTACCAGTCCAGAAAATACTCATAAAGTGGCAAATACTTGTCAAATGACTTAGAGATATTTTGTTTAATTGTCATGTATAATGTTAACACCTCAAAGAATGGAACATTTCACAATTCAAGCCAAAAGTGCATGAAAGGCTAAAACATACAGAATTTAAGTAAAAATTCATCTTTATTATTTAAACTAAAAACAATAAAAAAAATGGTGAGAAATAAATGGTAAAAACAGAATTCACACCTTGCCAATGACACTTAATAGCAAGACCATTTGGTCTAAATAATATTACTACATTTTCCGATAATCCTTCTTTACCTATATGGTCAGCAATTTACTATTGAGGGCTAGGATTATGGTTCCATAACAGTAGCCACTGCCATTTACTATATAATCTTTATCGTCAGCTAATTCATCAGCAGTTAAGGATGTGCCCTGAAAATTCCATGATTGTATGCAATGCAGAATAATAACTTGACACATGATAAAAACTCTTGCATACTTTCAATTTATAAAATATATGTCATAAAAAATGTAAAAGTCACACCTGACATATACAATATCATTTTCCCTGAACAATTTACAGCTGCTGGCGGATGGCAACAGAAAATTGTTGATTTTCAATACAACTTTCCCACAGGCATCTGACGAAAAACATTCTTTAATTTCTGATTCTATATCACTTATTTTGGCATGTCTTGAAAAATCTACTAAAAACCAGGAGTTTTTCAAGACTAGGGTCGTCAAATAACAACCCAATCCTTGCTGTTTTCGTGGGCGCCGCCATGTTTTAAGTGAGTTTCATCGTCCGGCCCCTGAAAATACCTAAAACACGGCGATTTTTACGTAATTTCCGGAAGTGCTCGCGCTATTTGTTTACGAAAGACGCACAAATGTCAAACAACTTCAACTGAAGAGAAATGGAAATAAGAACGGTAAAAAACAAACTTTTTACTTAAATAAGTGTTTTTTTACGCCATTTTCACTATTACTAAATTTACTCCAAATAATTTGCCATCTTATTACACTTATGTCAATCTAAAATAAAAGTGTTGGCGTCTGTCATGTTTTACATATTACCAGGGCCCCAAAACCTATACCATACCGTATAACATCGTTTCTGTTATTTCTTTATTCCTATTCCTAAATGTGCACGGTTCTTACGCTATTGTGATTGATTTTCAACTAATTGGATTTTAATTGAATAAACACAGGTATTGATTTTGTTGCTTTTATCAGGTTTTCAATAATTTTTTTTCAGAGAATTGGCCCTACAAGAGGGAAGTATAGAGACTATGATAGTGATAAGATGGTTCAAGCATACCTGGCTGTAAAAGAAAACAAAATGTCTATTAGAAAAGCTGCACAGGCTTTTGGTATCCCAAGGAGGACTTTGATGGACAGACTAGATGGAAAGATCATATTGATGTGCTTAAATCTGGAACCCCTCCACTTTTTACTGAGGACCAGGAGGTACTTTTTGGTAAACATTTAGAAACTATGGCAGAAATTGGTTATGGCTATAGTCGCCAAGAGACAATTCACCTTGCTACTGATTATGCTGTAAGTTTAGGACTGAGAGACAAAAGCCATCCACTAACTGACCGTTGGTTATACAAATTTCTTGAAAAGTGGCCTAACCTGAAAATCAAAAAAACCTAGAAGTCTTGAGGTTGCAAGGGCAAAATGTGCTACCCGTGAAGTACTAGACAGATACTTTGATCATTTAAACAACATTTTAATAAAGTATCATCTAGCTGCAAAACCTCATCTGATGTACAATGTTGATGAAAAGGGACTCTTAAAATGAACACAAACCACCTAAGGTTGTGTCTGGTAGGTACAATAAAAAAACTCAAGCCATTACATCAGGGAAATCTAAAACTGTCTCTGTGATTGGATGTGTGAATGGTGTAGGACAGCAGGTCCCACCTTACTTTGTCTTCCCTGGAACAAGAATGCTAGATACCTTGTTAGAGGGGGCTTCACCAGGAGCAGATGGGACTGTGTCTCCTACAGGGTGGTCAAATACTGAAATCTTTGAACACTACATGAAGAACTACCTTCTTAAATACTTACCTAACAGATGTCCCGAGGAACCTGTTTTGATCTTGTATGATGGTCACAAGAGTCACGTGTCCCTGAGTTTAATAGAATGGGCTAACACTGAAAATATTATTCTGTTTGTATTACCTCCCCACTGTAGCCACCTTCTCCAACCACTAGATGTAAGTTGTTTTGGGCCTTTTGAAATTGCCTGGAATGCCGCAGT